>OY796892.1:3309472-3579854 GCA_963680785.1 Diplosoma virens | reverse complement strand
AGACGATGGCCTGGCAGTAATAAACAGTAAATCAGGACCAGTCATCGAAAGAATCAAGAAAATCATATCATCAATTTTTCAAAACAACGGTCTCAAGATAACAACAGAATCCAATCTTTTACAAACTGATTTTTTAGATATCACCCTAAATTTAACTACAGGTAAATACTGGCCATACCGCAAACCCGGAGACATACCCCTTTATATAAATGCAAAATCGAATCACCCCCCCAATATAAAAAAACAATTACCCAAAATGATATCATCACGCTTATCTAGAAATTCATACAGCTTACAAGAATTTGATAAAACAATCCCAGAATATCAACTAGCCCTTGAAAAAAGCGGATACAAAGAAAAATTAACTTATGTAAAAGAAGAACCAAAACAAACAGATCAATTCAGCTCAACCTCAAAAACCGATCAAGAAACAGAACAAGAAAAATTATTTGGTTCAACCCTCCTTTCAATGATGAAGTCACCACTAACATTGGCAAAGAATTTTTTACCCTTCTCAATAAACACTTTCCACGAAGCAATAAATACCACAAAATTTTTAACAAAAACAACATAAAACTGAGCTATAGTTGCATGCCAAATATGAAATCTATGATAAATAACCAAAACACTTCACGCCTAAACAACTCGGACAACAAAGTAGACGCCAAACAATGCAATTGCAGATCAGATAAAAACTGCCCACTTAACGGAAAATGTTGCAGAAACTCAGTAGTTTATAAAGCCTCCCTAAAAACTGATGAAACTGACAAGTTTTATTACGGCAGCTGCGAAACATCATTTAAACTCCGATACAATAACCATAACCAATCTTTTAAAGACAGTAGAAAAATTAACTCCACCGAACTATCTAAAGCCGTTTGGAAATTAAAACAATCAAGACTATCGCCAGAAATAAGATGGAAAATTGTGCAACACGCAACTCCATACCAATGTGGTTCAAAAACATGCAACTTATGCTTATCAGAAAAATTACAAATATTCCAGGCTGACCCAAATAAATTACTAAATAAACGCTCGGAGTTGGTCTCAAAATGTCGACATCGAAGTAAATTTAAATTACGAAGTTTTAATTACGCTGGCAGTTAATAAATATATTTACAAACTCGGTTTACCTTATTTTTACATCGCAACTTTGTCCACTTACTTGATCAGCAAATAAATCAATCCATCTCTACACCACATACTTATCGAACTAAAAATACTCTTAAATTATACCCTGTAAAAAAATTTACTGTTTTAATTTTTAATTCATATCCTAGTAATTGTCATTTTGAGCGCGTTTCTTTAGCATCTTTTTATCGTATTTCCAATGTGCAGACTATTTAATTTAATTTTAACGCATTTTTAATGCAAACTTTTTATATTTACCTATTATTTCCAAACAATAGAGCAAGCTACGTAAAAAACACTTTTTCTTTGGCAATAAAATTCATTTACCGATTAACCTGACAACCGTAGTTTTCCTCTTGTTTTTTCTTGTTGTTATTTTACGCTTTTTCGCCGGAATTCAAGCGCTTCGTTTAAACTGTATTTTTTTTATTTATTTATTTATTTTGTTTTTCAGATTTTTAACCGCCCCCTGACGAGCCCAGGCAGGCGAAACAGTCTGTTGGGGCAAATAAAATTAATGTTAAATTAAAAAAATTTTGTGGTCTGTAAGTTAATTATCTAACCGCTCTGACTCGACGTCATTGAGCACTTTCCTGATGAGCACCGACCAAAAAATTTTGAAAAATTTCTATATATATATATATATATATATATATATTAATGAAAGCACTAAAATAGAATAAAAATTAAAAATTTTAAATCCACAACAGCCTGTTTCGCCAAAGACGGTTCATCAGGTGGAATCTGTGAAGTAAAAAAACGTAGAATGAAAATATTAAAAAAATATACTAAACAATATAAAAAAATAATAAAAATTATAAAAATTATAAAAAATATAAAATATAAAAGACGGAAATATTCTTATATTGACTGCCACTTAAATTATCCACTAAAACAAATAACCCTCTGAGAAATCGTCAACAGTTACAGATGTAAGTGGGCTAAGTCCGCACTGAGCATACAGAAATTGGTCTGATTCAAAACAACAAGAAAACAACAACACTGCATAAAAACGTCATACGGTAGAAATCATAAAGAAACAAAGAGATAGAAATAAGGTTTGGTCAGGTGACACAGAAAAGAAGCGGGAAGAGTAAGTAGAAAAGATTTAACTGAAATTGCGTAATTTAAATTTGTTCACATGGCGACATTTTCCGTTGAGTTCCGTTCTTTTATTGAGCATTGAGCCTGCATCCGCCTGCAAGATTGTAAGCTTTTCTTTGAGGCATAAATTACAAGATTTTGCCCCCGGTCGGTATGGGGCTGTATGTGCCACGATGCTCCATTTTATACGGGGGTTTTTTCCCGCGTCCTTAGCCTGCCAAAAAGCTTTGGAGAGTTCGGTGGCGTTGCTCTTTCTCCGGTATTTAAAGCTTTGGTTATGGTTATAGAAACGGGCTTTGAACTCCGTTTCACAACAACCATAGTATTTGTTGGCGGCGTTGCCTGATATTTAGCATGCTTTATAGACAACAGAGCTTTCGCGACATTTTCCCTCCAACGGACAACTGACTTTGTTTCTACAATTGCACGGTGGTGTGGTGCTATTTGCAGCAGTCTTGTTGGATAGCACGATTTTATTATGCCTCGATATAATCGCTGCCATGTTTGGCATACAGCTCTAACTCACTTTGACGTTGAATTTGTTGCAGATCTTGTGCAGTCGGTGATGAAGAGGGAAGTGTTTAGCGAGCAGTCGCAAGAATTCCTTGCCGATGTTGGTTTTGACATGCTCGCTAAACAGTGGGTTAAACCACGTGATGTTTCGTTTAAAGGTCATTGTTCTCATTATCTTTACAACAGGCAAGTTGTTCAAACGTGCCTTTAAGTTTAAAGGCGCCGATAGCAAAATTGAAAAAGATTTAGTTATTTTGCCGATTAAAGCAGTAAAAATTATAGTGTAGCAACCGGCAAAATATACTTGAAATTTGCTTTATAAAGCTTATCACCTTCCAGAATAAGTTGGATTGTAGTTGTTGAAGTTGAATTAGGTCAGTAAGTGCATTGGAAACGGCTTAATAACTGTTATTATTTTCATCATCATTTAAAACGAGAAGAAACTAAGCCGTGAATTATTTTAGGACTGAAAATGTTATTAAAAGGTTCAGAATTGAGAATCATAATTTAAGAATTATTTTAGGTCTAAAAAAGTGTTTCAGAATTAAGAATCATGATTAATAATTATTTTCAGGTCTAAAAAATATTTTTTTAATTTTAAGTCTATCTCTAACTTTACTTTAACATGTCTGCCAAAAAAAGAAAGTGGTCAGAGAATTATGCGCAGTATGGCTTTTCTTGTGCAACAAAAAGTGATGGAACTCAGTACCCTCAATGCATGCTTTGCAATGTTAAGTTAAGTAATTCCAGCCTAGCATCAGTTAAATTACGAGAACACTTTACAAAAGTTCACGGTACAGGGAAATATAAGGACACCACACTTACTCAATTCAAGCAGAAGATTTGGTGCAAATGCTACCATTACATCTTTTGGTTTTGTTTCAGTGGATAAACCGATTCTCACGGCGTCGTATGAAGTGGCATACCTAATTGCAAAACAGGAAAAACCGCATATCATTGGCGAGACACTTGTCAAGCCAGGTGCAATGCAGTTGGCCAAGATTATGCTGGAAAAGAAGCTGAAAACAAGCTTTCTTTAGTACCACTCTCAAATGACGTTGTTAAAAGCCGAATAAATGACATCGGTGAGGACATTCTCAGTCAGGTAGTAGCAGATTCGAAGGCTAACCCAACAAAGTTCAGCATAGAACTTGTTGAAACCACCGATGTTGTTAATTTAAACCAGGTTATCGCATTTGTACGTTACGTTAAAGGACAAGAAATTAAAGAAGATTTTTTCTTTTGCAAGCAACTTGTAACAACTGCAAAGGCCTTCGATGTGAAAAATATTTTGGATGACTTTATTACAAACAATGGTCTTTCTTGGAATATGGTTTCTGCCGTGTGCCCTGATGGGGCTCCTGCGATGATAGGGTACAAGTCTGGTTTAAGAGGCTTGATCAAAAGTGTTGCTCCACATATTGCATTCACAAATTGCATGTTGCACAAACACGCACTTAGATCTAAAATGCTGCCTTTATCACTCGCTGACGTTCTCAAAAGTGGTGTTGAAACGGTTAATTTTGTGAGAGGTCGGGCTTTGAGTCATCGCATTTTTATGCAGCTTTGCGAAGAAATGGACTCAAAATTTAAAGTCCTTTTGTATTACATTGAAGTACGATGGCTATCGTGGGGGAAAGTGATGAATCACGTTTTTGCTTTGCGTGCAGAATTATTGGAGTTTTTGAAAAGTTACAACCATCGGCATTGAAAACACTTTGAGGACTCAAGTTTTATCTTTACTTTCGCATTTTTGGCTGACATCTTTGGTGCCTTCAATCAGTTGAGTTTCCAAATACAAGGAGGTGGTAAAAATGTAATAGAAGCTAAAGAGAAAATGAGTGCTTTTTAAAGGAAATTGAAGCTATGACGACAGCGATTGGAAAATAATAACTTTGCTAACTTTCCATTTTTGGACGAAGTAGTAAGTAACGGTTTTGCAATTAATGACGAAGTAAGTTGTAATGAACTTCAAGGGCTTCTGCCAGTATTTACTGAGCATTTGCAGAAATTGCAAAGATCATTTGAAAATTACTTTCTTGACAAATGCAATATCCTGCATGGGTAGGTCAGTTATTTTCTTTGATACTACTACAGCAGATATAAACAGTCCATACACAGTTGACATTATTGAGCTTCAAGAAAGCAAGGTTAAAAAAGGTGACTTCAACACAACAAATCTTCAAAGGTTTTGGTGCCAACAAATCGAAAGTTATCCTCTTACTGCTAAAGTTGCCGTTGAGGTTCTCATGCCATTCGTCACCACTTATTTATGAAAGCATGCGTTTTCTATTCTAGTGGATTTTAAAGCAAAAAAGCGAAACAGGCTTTCATGCGAAAATAACAGAGAATTGCTGTTTCCGAGACAAAGCCTCGAATTTCACAATTAGTGCCCGAAAAGCAACAACAAAAGTCGCATTGATATAGAAATGTATTACAATTAAATGTGGTTGATTTTTGTTTATGTGACTGAGCAAAAATTTAGGGTTCAACGAAAGCTTGCAGAATAACCTAGGGGCTCGGGAGTTTAGCAAAGGTTAAGAACCACTGCTATAACGCTTTTCTTTCCCATTCCATTATAATACACTGTCAACACTATTTGATCAAAGTTGATGAGGATTATAAAGTATTCTTCTACAACTAATAGCCATTTTTATTCATTGGAAAAAACAAAATAATTGACGATAAAATTATGCAAACTGCACTAATCAGGGTTTCCGAGCCGGATGATTTAAGATTTTACTCCGACTCCGACTCCAGCTTCTATAATTTCAAGGATTCCGACTCCGACTCCCCAATAAGGCCAACAGCATTATGCATTGGTATGGCATATTTCCGGAGGGAAAGCTGGGACGCTCGTTAATAGAAAAAAATTCGTCCCTAAAAAAAGGTCATCACTTCGAATAAGTCTCGGGTTTCATAATTTTTGACCCAAAAAACAAGTGTTCTCTAAAAAAAGGTCTTCTCTGGAAATCTGTCTCCGACTTCTTAAACTTCGTCCCTAAAAGAAGTCTAAAAAAATTGGACATCAGGAGTCGGAGTTGGATAAAATATTCCCACTCCAACTCTTTTTACTCATAAGAGTCCGACTCCCAATCCGCAACTCTGGCACTAATTGCATCAAACATAAAACATGAATGCAAACTTTCCAATGAGCCAACATAATTGAAATAACGAGAATAAAAAGCTTTTTTATTTTTACCCTAAAAAAAAGAAAAACAGCTGCCTCATTTAATCTATTTTGTATCATTATGTTATACAATATTGTTACAATTTTTTTCATGTGGTTGCTTGGTATGCACGTGGTTTTCTTTAGTGACTGACATTTTTATTCCAACTTTTTCAATCTCTCATATTTATTTCAATGTACCGTATTTCTATAAAAATTTTTTTCCTAACTATAATTTTTTGTCTTTTTATGCGGAAATATAATAACATACAATTTTTTTTTGTTTGAAATAAGCAATTTAAAATTTTAGCCGAATATCTTTTTACGAAATATGGCTTTAAGTTTAACTGATTTCTACCTATATATGATAAATTAACAATAGCAAAAACACGGAAACAAAAACACGGAAATAGAAGTACTGATTTTCATACAGTGTTATATATGATAAATCAAGAAAACAAATAAAAACTTTTTTTATTCGGCTTTATAAAATTAAATATAGCCTCTTTGCAGATTTGTTTGGCTTTACAATAACACTATTTCAACAACTTACTTAAATATATAAATATTCAACAACTTAATCAATAGTCTGTTGTTTACCTCTTTTCACACGTGACCGATTCACGTGATTCGATTCATCACGTTAAGCTTGCGACCGGATAACTCGGATACGAAATAAGCGGACGTTTAAACTTTTAATCCAGTTCTCTTCAGATGAGTATATGACCAGGCTACGAAGAACTTGTTGCTGCTTTTGATAAATATTATATTTTCTTTAGCAAACAAACCGGTTAAAAATAAATAAAAAAAACCTTGTACTAATTTATTTCCTGTGCTACTGAAGTATGGTCTATAGCGGATTTTGTATGGGACTGTATCATAATGATGTGAAAATAAGCTACTGGTAAGATTTTGCCTTTCTTAGATTAAAATGTAAATTTTTTACCGCAGATTAATTTATTGTTTCGGTATACGCAGGCTAATAAATTACCATTAATTATTAAAAAGTTATTAAAAATATCATTAATAGCAATGTTCTTGTAGAGAGAGTCGAGTTCACTAAAACACTTATAAAACAGCATGCTTGTGTTTTTGTTTATGAATATTACACTAGTCGACAGCGAAACTGAGTCGTACGAAGCGCCCTTATGATGGCAACTGTAACTGCTTTAACTCTAATCGGGACTTGAAAGTGGGGGGGCAGGAGAAACTGAAGCTCACCCAGCAAAATTGCTATTTTTCTAGAAGTTTTTTTATCCCTTTCAGCACCTCTGAAAAATTACGTTTTAGTTAATCAATACGATTAACTGCTCCAAATGGGCCCTAATTTTGCAGGTGAAGATTTTTTTTCGTCTTGCATGAAACTCTGTTTTTTAAATTATGTTTATTTTTTTGTCCCTACTTCACTTGAATTTAAAAGAAAAACAAAAATAAAGTCAAGAACAAAAAAAGGCTTTGCTTCATAAATTTGTTTTTACCAGAAGTTAATGCGAGCGTATCAAAGTCAGTCTAAATCCCTGCAAATAAACCCCTGCAAACGCATCAGACTAAATCCCTGTTAAAAAGTTTCAGCTAGGGTTGTACAGTTGGAGGAATTTTTTCGACTCCAACTCCAGCTGTTTAAATTTTTATGACTCCGATTTCACCAAATCTAAAAAACGCCTTCGATTTCTCCTTAAAACATGCAACTCTAGCGACTCCGACTCCACAACCCTGATTTCAATGCCACTACCATTTATCGTCGTTTTGTTTCTTCTTTTTGAAAAAGTTTTAAAATTTTTACCTGACAGCAATATCTTAGCATCTCCTAAAGCAGGGCTTCTCAAACTTTTTTGTTCTACGATCCCATTTTAAAAAATAAATTTTTGTGCGACCCCTATATGTGTAGGCTAATTTTACGTTAATTTTTCCTGTGGAAAACCACGCGTGTGCAGGAAAAATTGTGTACAGCATCAGTGGTGGATATTCCAATTTAGGGGCCCGAGGCAAGAATTTTCAAAAAATTTATGTTACCTGAGAAAAAAAGAGGTCTGATCTGGGCTTGCATATTTTCTCTCAAAATCAGGGTGTTCTCTAACACTTCGAATCGATCTCCTTTTTCCGTATTTTTCTCACAAAATCATGGTGATCTCTAAAAAAAAGGTCTTAATCGAACTGCGATTTATCTGTTTTCGTCGCCAACTTCAGGTGTCCTCTCAAAATGCCAATTTCTTTCGCGACCCCAAAATTATTTTAGGCGACCCCATTTGGGGTCGCAACCTATAGTTTGAGAAACCCTGTCTTAAAGCATATCGAATTAATTGCTTGACACTTTGCACAATTTTTTTTACGATTGGGGGAGCATTATTTTTTTGCCAAATGATTACCTGGACATACTTTCGGAAATGCCAAAGTGCTGCTGTCTAGCATAAACTTAGGTTACTTTCCTAGTTATTATAAAGTGTTGTGATTGTAATATACTATAGAGTATCTTATGTAGACCAGCAGAGATAAGCAAGACTATTGTAAAGTGCTTTTCCCCAAAAGCCACCACAGCATTACGAAGGTAAAATATTATCAGAGACCATTTTGATCGCGGTCATTAACAAAAGTTTATCCCTTTTTTAAGACTGTTTTAGCTTTAGTTGACTTGATTGAGAGACTATTTCGGTTTTATAGTTTATCCTAAAACTTACCTAAGAATTACAAAACTTCTTTGTTTTAATTTATTAAAACGCCAACCAGCCCTGATTATAAACTCCAACTGTACGTTACGTTCTTGCAACTTTATTATAATATTTTTTGTGCCCGAAACCTACAATACTGCAATGCGAGCCAGGGGCACCGGAGTTTTTTGCTGGGTGGGGGTAATTTAAAAAAGCGCACTTTTTTTGTTAAAAGGGCACTCTCAGCCGAAGTAAATTTTGGCAACCCTGATTTTTTTAAAAAGACATCTTTCGTAATCGTAACCGTTTTCAGCGCAAAAATCTAATGATTTCTATAAAAAAAAAGGTCATCACTTTCAATCGGCGTCCAAAAACTAGATTTTCATCCGAAATTTAAAGTTTGGACAAGAACCAGAATTACCTTTACCTACGCTCGATCTGATATTTTCATCGAGTTTCTAAGATTTTGGGAAAATCTAACCTACTGCTTCGGTATCTATCCACCTGTACCCTCCCTTTTAGAAAAAAGCAAATTTGCCCCCTGCCACCCGTTTCCGGCACCCCTGATGCAAGCTTTCAATTGTGGCCGACGTTAAACACGCCATTAATATGTATATGTCTCGGGATGGCGTGTGCTTGGTCTTATTTCTTAAGAGCCAAGGGGAAATGTTTGAATTCAACAGGATATCCTAACTTACTACTGATCTCAGTAAAGCTAAACGTGATTACTTTTTTTTGTTAATAACGAAACAGAGATTGGCATCAGTTTGCCAGGTTATTTGACCTTTTTCATACGTTGTAGCTACTAGGAAAAGCTTATTTCTCAAATTGATGCAGCTACCCTGTATTCGTAGCAATTCTAAAAATATCGCTGACATTGTGCGATATGGTGTGCAAACGCTGGATGGAGCCCTATTCTTGAGTTTTTGTTCTCGAATGCATTTATTTTCAAGCTTTGAAAAACTTTGTGACATTTTGTTGAATAGCAAAAAACAATTGGTGCTTTACTAAACCTAGAGTTTGTTGAAGTTAGTGCACACGAAAACCTTCTCGAAATGTAAAGATTGCATTAGCATTAAACGACAAAATCGTGAAAAACTATTCATCACAAATTTGCGTTGCTTTTTTTGCAGTTCTTATTAATCGTTATTAAACTGTTCTGATAAGTTTGTTTTGCTGCAAGCTGTTAAACCAAGTAAACGGTTAATAGACAGACGCAAATTGCAGCAAATAGCCATCAAAGTTTCCTATAACGCGATCACAGCGTTTAGTCATTACAGTAAGAGCGTGAGTGAAACGCATATGATTCATCGCACACTTATCAACTCGGTGTTGAGAGCATCGCCAACAAGATAACGGAAACGCGTTGGTTCTTTTGATTCGATGAAAGCGTTTCTAGCGTATACAATTCAACGACGTATCCGGGAAAATACTTCACGATCTAAAAAACAAGAAGGCGTGAAGTGAATGTTGCGTGTCGCTTGTTTGTGTAGCATATTTTTTTTTGCTTAGACTTTAACTCGTGCTTCTAAAAGCGCGGGCAAAGGAGTTCCAATTTCAAACCAAGGTGCTTTGCTATCCCCCAAACGACTGCGAAGTCTAACAACAGTTATGTCAGCTGAAAAGAAATATTCAAGCTGGAAAAAGCGAAATAATTATGAAGAAGTTTGGACGTGCAACACTGGCGAAAAAGTAAGTGGTTTAATGCTAAAGAAAAGCTTTAAAATCGGACTTGTACCTAAGATCACCTTTTAAAATAGATAGAATAAACAAACCTTTAATCAGTAGGAAATTTTTGGTGTTGACACCAAACTTTGCTGACGTGAATTTTAGATAGCAAAGTAAACGTTAATTAATGTGAAATAATTTTTTATTCTACACCAAGGGTGGGCAACTTCTCTAGTCGGCGGGCCAGATGTGGGAAAATGGAGTCCTTTGCGGGCCGGATTATTACATGAATAGTATTCAATATTTTAATCACATATTTATTCACATATGCAAGAAATAAAATGAGAAATCGTGTTTAATATAAAGTTTAAACTTTACAAAGTTTAGAGACCAAAAAATACATAATGAATTTATTATGTGAAGTCAATAAGACATTTGTGGTCGATCAAAGTTGTTAACAAGTTGTTTGAAATCTGGCTGCATGTTTGATGTAGAAATTCTCAGTAAAGACTGCAGGTGAACATCAGTTAGATTGGAACGTAGCTTAGTCTTGTTAATGTTCATGGTCGAAAATGTTTGTTCACAAATGTATGTGGACCCAAACAGAACGAGTAGTTTCATGGCCATCTTTCTCAAGTTGGCAAACTTGGATGTATTCAGTAATGCATAAAATTTGTCAATACTTTCAGATTTGAATTTCTCTTTGAGGGTAGAGTCACACTACAGATCAATCAGTTCCAGCTGTATTGCTTTTTCAAAGTCGGTTGTAAACGGTGATGACACAATATCAAATTCAGCACCAAGTTTTTGAAAGTCCGCAAAACGACGACCAAATTCATTATCCAGTGCGAATATCATATTGGTGTACTTTTCAGTTGACATCATTGGTTGTGCCCTAGTTGCAAGTGTTGCAAAGTGTGTTGTGTTATTCTGACTGAGCTGGCGAGAAAATAGTTTTAGTTTTACCCTGAATGCCTTCACTATTGAGTACATTTCGTGAGCAAAAGTGCCCTTCCCTTGAAGTTTAGTGTTCAGTTCATTCATATGTTCAAAGAGATCGACTGCAAATGCCAAATCTGAGAGCCATTCTGTTTGTTTGAATTGAGGAAAATCTTTATCTTTCCCTTTCATCTCCAAAAATAGTAGGATTTGCGTTTTTAGGTCTCAGACACGTCTCAGAACTTTCCCCAAACTCAACCAGCGTACAGCTGTATGATACGGAACACCACTGTGATCCGAGTCGCAATCTTCTAGAAGCGTGATAAACTGCCTGTGATTTAGACCTCTCGCCCTAATGAAATTAACAACCTTTACAACTGGATCAACAACATGTTTCATGTCAAGCACCTTTTTACACAATACTTCCTGGTGTATTATGCAATGTAGAAATATTAATTCCCTGGTGCAATCAACCTCTGCAACACGGTCACTTAGTCTCTTCAGTAGACCAACATTCTTTCCTGTCAATGATGGACAACCATCCGTAGTAACACTGACCATGTTCTGCCATGATAATTCCATTGTACGAAGTGCATTTTTTACACATTCGAAAATATCTTCCCCGGTAGTTGTGTCTTTCATTGATTCCATAGACAGCAATTCTTCGGTGATTTCAAAGTTTTCTGAAATGCCTCGTACAAAGATGAGCAGCTGTGCAGTATCATCAATGTCTGTGCTTTCATCTAATGCCAGTGAAAACAGTTGAAATGAAGGTACAAGCCCTTTCAATTGTGACGTCAGGTCTTTACCAATTGCTTCAATGCGGCGAGCTACGGTTCGTCTCGATAAACTTACTTCTTCAAACTTCTGTCTGTATTGTGGACAGACTTGATCAGCCACATCGAGCATGCACTTTTTTAAAAATTCACCATCACTGAATGGTTTGCTGTGTTTAGCAATGTTGTATGCGACCATAAAGCTGGCATGAGTGGAAGCTTCCTGGGCCAATTTGCCTTTTACAAATACATTCTGCTGCCTAGCAAGTTTTCTGTCCAGTTCTGTTGCTCTAGTTTGCCGTTCCACTGCCGATAAATTATTACCATAGTTTCCATGTTTCGTTGCATAATGACGACTAATGTTGTACTCTTTCAACACAGCAACAGTTTGATAACACAGCAAACATACTGCTTTATTGCCAACCTTTGTAAAGAAATACTTCGGCATCCATTCTTCGTTAAATGCTCGACACTCTCTGTCAACTTTACGTTTCTTGGGAAATTTCATGGTTAATAAAAGTTAATATAAAATCTAATTTCTATAAAATGTTAAAAATCTTAAATTCTAAATCTAAATGTAACTGATAACAGCTTAATTTAGCAGTTAACAATGTCCAAACGATAAAAGAACATGAAGCGCGTTTCCTATCAACTGCAGCTGACGGCCGAACCTGCCTGTGAGGCAGCGAGGAGCCGAGCCTTATTGATAATTGACGTCATAATGTATGCACCAGCCTGATAAAGAGACGGCAATAGATACGCGCCAATCACGAGGTATTGCGCAAGCCTAGGTGAGGCACGGCTCCTCGCTGCCTCCCATCTGCATTTAAATAGGACATACGCAAATTTTGCAGTTCTAACCATAAAAATAATCGAAATGATTTCGTAACTGATAACAGCTAAAGAATAACTAACACTAACAACAACGTTGTCACACAGTAGTGGGAGATGTTTACAGCACTCTCTGCTGTGACCTAATTTCCAGCAATCGCACTAAGGCAATTGTTTGTTAGGAATGAGGCCTCGGGCTGGATAACAGAGTATGGTTAGATACAGTCTGCGGGCCGATCAAAATCCCTTCACCGGCCGGACCCGGCCCGCGGGCCGTATGTTGCCCACCCCTGTTCTACACAGACATGTACAGTAGAAATTGATAAACATAAACAATAAAATAAATTTAAACTTAATTTGCTTGTTTAAAAATTAAAACCTCCTTTTTTTGCACTGATTATTAAATTTATTAAAAATAACAGCTGTTATATTTGCACTAATTGTTTAAAAGATAATTTTCGCAGCGAGAAGCTTACGTTTTATTATTGTACATAAAAACACTTCTCAAACTGATGGTGTGCATTTCATCTAAATTGTAAAGTTGTTATTGTAAATGGCTTTCGTTTGTTGATAAATTACTCTGCTTTTAGTATTGAATATAAATGAGTTAACTATATTTATAAATTTTTTGGTTAAAATTGTTCAAATTTAAGCATTAGGTTAACTTCAACATTGGCGTTGAAATTTTATTTTTTTAAAACTTTTTTTATTGCATTTTTTCTTTGCGCTAATGTTGTGTTCTAAACCACAAAATCATCTTTTTTTTTGGTAGACCTTAGGCTTTTAAAAAAATCTGTACAGCTCTATTCTTAAGTGCGTAAAAGATTACTTTTAGACCACTGACACAAAACATTGGCCTTGTTTTATCTTTTTAATCCGACGAGAAAGATGTTTACTCCTGTAAAAATTCTACTATTTATTTTGTATTTGATTAAATTTTCATGTCTTTTGTTTGCCACAAGAAAATACGGTCAGCCTGTAATCAACACATGGCACACCTCTATACACCATCACCAGTGATGGCCTCACAAAAGGTGGGGCTCGGTGTAAGAAAATAGGAGGGCCACTTTTTAATGCACCAAGTTTTTTTTCGTCCCAAATTAGTCGTCGTCGTCGTCGTTGTTTGTCGTTTGAAGGGTATCCACTACAGGTCAGAAACAAATAGGACTGGGGCCGAGGGTTTATTCTTTTACTACCCCAGGCTGCTGAACTGCCTGAATCAGATGCTGGTGGTGATGTCATTAAGCCAGCATCGAGTTTCGTCATCCAAAACCGTTAGACCTCGTGCTCCATGTGGTGCCCGGTGTATAGGGCACACTGTAAGAACATGGTCTGCGGTTTGCTCAGAGGCGCCACACTGGCAATTCGGTGAAGTAGCGAGACCCCATTTGTGCATGGACGAATGGAATCGCCCAACACCAGTTTGCAGGCGGTTGAGCTTAACCCAAGCTGTTCGGGGTAAGTCCATCCCAACAGGCCTGGCACCGGTCTCGGGCACAAAAGCACGGAGCCTGGAAGCATTTCACAGTACTCCGTTTTCCATTTGTGATTTGTCCATTCAGAGGCGCGGATGCCAAGTCTGGCAAGGTTGTCCAAAAGATTTCGTGCAGCTGGCACAAACGGGCGTCTGGATCTTAGTCTCACTTGGCGAGTATCTGAGGACCCACTTAAAAGACCATACAAGATATGATCGCGGTCCAGAGATCCACGGTGAGTTAAGGAGAATGTCGCTCCCATTCGGCGAAGCGAAGCTGGCTGGATGCCTGAGAGTACCGGTAGGTGGTCCGTTGGATTGGGACGCAGGCATCCAGTGACTATGCGCAAGGCGTCGTTCAAGACATTGTCGATGAGGCGAGTGTGAGCACTGCGACACCAGACTGGCGTACTGTACTCAGATGTTGAGTAGACTAGAGATAAGGTAGCTATGCGTAGTGTTTTAGCACCAGCACCCCATCCCGAGCCCACGAGTCGCCTCAGCAGTGTAACGCGCGAGGATAGTTTTTTGCGCAATGCCACTAAGTGGTGACGAAACGTGAGCGATCTGATCAGTTTTACCCCAAGGTTAGTAGGGGTTGGACAGAACGGTAAAAGTCTATGTAGATCTTTAACTCACGTTTGGCCTCTCGGTTATTTAAGTGAAAGGCTGCCGTCACCGTCTTAGTGTGACTGAGCTTCAACCTCCAAGTCTGGAGATACGCTGAAAGTGTGAACATGTCTTGGCTTAAAGTCCCCTCCAAGTCCTTCCAGTTTCCAGAAGAGTGCAACAATGCTAAATCATCAGCATAAGCAAACTTTCTGGAAATCAATTGATGTGATTTCTTACAAGAAAAAGTCTTCACTTTCTATTGCTGTCCAAAACCTTCGTTTTCATCTCAAACTTATAGTGATCTCGTAAAAAAAAGGTCCCCATTATCAATCGAGTACATCCCTAGTTTGGTCCTAAAGTTAAGGTGTAGGCGAGGCGGCCACCGTCATGATTCTGTTACTATAAAGAAATAAAATGAGAAAAACAGAACATTGTGGCTGCGAATATTGATACTATAAAGAAATAAAGCAATATTTTGCTGAGGGAGGCCACTTTTTGACGTTTTTTAGGAGGGGTGGTGCGGTCGCTCCGTTTGCACCATACTAAAGCCATGACTGACCATCACGTATGTAAACCGTTAAAAAGTTTCGATTTACCCAGGAGCAGTGGCGCTAGACCATATGTTGCGGATCAAAGTTAATAATAATAACCACCGTGGCCGCTTTCGCTTTATATCAAAGTCAAAAGGTATCTTTTTGCTTTTGAAAGTCAATTAAAACGCTGCATTAAGCCATTTTTGAATCCAAAAACGTGCCACCAAGAAATGTGCTTGCGGGCGCACGGTACATCCGGGGTAATAGCGGGCACATCCACCCCGAAATGTATCAAACGCTTGCTTGGAAAGCACTGGTCGAAATGCAATCTTTAGTTTTTGCATGTTTATTTCCACTTACTTTTTTGTTTTACTTTTAGCTCTGGAGAAATTGAATAAGCTTTGGTGACATAGAAATGCAATTTCTATTTATTGGTGTGAGTCTTTTTAGTTTTAGAGGGTGAATAATGAAAGTTTTTTTCAATGATTCTCATTTTACCGCCCGATTAGTTTAGCGCTCACCAATCGCCTCCAGCATTGAAGATCTGGATATGCTGATAACCCTACCATGTCCCCACAACTTTCGTACAAATTCTCTCGACGTTTTGTTGGGAATGGCTCGGTTTGCAACTGGCGTCGTGGCTTCCGGGCATTGGCCGACAGATATCTGGCTGAATGACATTTGCCCAAAAATGTAGTATACAAGCGTGATTAGTAAGTTAAGCTTAATATAAATAAAATAAATTTCATACATTTTATTAAAAAACAAAATGCATTAATGGTGGTCATCCAAAACACTTTTATGTCGATTTTCTAAAATATTTTGATTAATGGTTTTTGCAAAAAGAAAATACAGTATATACGTATATATTTTTGTGTCATGTACTGTAATATGGGATCCGTTCAAAATCTCGAATGTCAAAATTCCGAAAATCATAATCCAAAATGACGAAATCCTGAAAGGCAAAGATCGGAATATCCTAATAAAAATTAAGGAGAAAAAGCATAAAAAATTTGTTTGCATATACAAAGTGCTGAGTGCTTAGATAAGCTGACTAAAGTGTAAACACAAAGAAGGCTGAAGCAAAACTACATAAAAACATTAAACGAAATTGTTCATTACTTTTCCTATTTTAAATAAATCTATTTTGTTGGCCCAAGGCCCAAGTGCAAGAATATTTTGAGGTCGTTACATATATGTAAATATACACCTTAAAATGCATTTATTTGTCACTTAAAATTATAAATCTCGATGCGGGATTATAAACATTCGGGATTTCGACTTTCGGGATTTTGTCGTTCGCGATTGTGACCTAGATCCCTGTAATATATACTGTATATGACATGATAATAATATTAAATAAATTTAACAAACAGTAGATGCGTTTACTACATTTTTAGCCAAATGTTTTTCGGTCGAAAATCCATCCGGGCAATTGTCCATTCAGCCAAAGACCCGTCGGTCAAACGTTCGGCCACGAAATGACGCATATGCTAGGTGTTTTCTTTAAATTTAACCTTTCTTTTTCCTTTTTTATCTAATATAAAAGTTATATATTTTGAGTTTACAATTGGCTTATTTGCAATCAACTTTATTAATGTGGCACCTCTAACACATGCAATTTATTTTTAGTTGATATAGTTGTGCCAGTCCGAGTAAGTACAATATTCTGACAAAAAGTCGTTTCGATTGTACTTTAAATCTTTTAAAAACGCCATAGCATTTAACAAAAAACACACAATTAAAACCGAAAAAAATAAAACAAAAACAGATAGCATTCATCAAACACATAATCAGAAATGAAAAGCCAAATTAAATAAACAAAAGAATGTACGACTAAAAGTAAATCATAATTAACAAAATATAACCAGACATAAAAAACCTCAGATAAACCAAGATTACTGACAACAAGTACAGTTTCGCGGGAAAAGGCTAGTCTCAAGCTTTGTATTTAACATCACCATTTTCTTCTATTATTAGCCTTGAGACTGAAGCATAATCGGTTTATTCTTTTGTCCGATGGTCGAGTCTGATTCAAAGAAAAACCGATTGGAGTGAAAGTAAAAAAGAAATAAAACTAGTTGCTCTAAGGGATAAAAAGAGAAAAAATGCTGCGAAAATTGAACTGGTGGGTCCAAAGCGGGCCCAAAATTTTTTAAGATGCTTGGGAAGAACTTAGTTTCTTTTTAACCAACTATTTTCTCTCTAAAACTAACTCTCACTCCAATATTTTTTTTCGAATTAGACTCGACCTTGTCCAATGTTTAAAAATCTTTTCTCCATCTGTATCAAGGGCCCGGCAACCTGCGGCTTTTTCATCTCTTTATCTTTATCTTAAATTTAATGTTTTTTCTTTGTCTAGGACAGGGGTTATCAAACTGGGATATATTTTGACTTTTCAAGGGGTACATTATACGTGAGAGAATATCCTTATCTATCTTTTTTGTTGTGAGGGTAATTGATTAAATTTGGATCTAGTATATTTTCCATATATTCTCGCTAGTTTCCAATGATTTACCAAAATTAGAATAGACTAATAGGATTCTAAGTGATCCATCAAGAAGTCCTTCTAAGGAAAAATTTCTGAATTAAAATCCACATTTGAGACTAAAAGTTTCACAAAACTGATTACTAAACATCTTATAAAGTTTGAAAAGAAAATTAATAGATATTTTCCAAGTCTAGATAAAAATGAGTTTGCATAACCTATATTAAAAATCCTTTTGCTGCAAACACCCAGGTTCTGCAGGCTAGGACAGGTACGCAAGAGGAACTAGTTGAATTCCAACATCGCATCGCACGCGATGAGTATTCTGAGAAAAATGTATGTGAATTTTTGATTTATGATGGGCAACTCATACAACAAGATTGCTACGCCTGCTTCTGAAGCATTGCTGTTGCTTCCATCATCACGGTTAGGTAAACCGACATTTTTAATGCCAGTAGAAATTAAATCGAAATTAACCCAAAAAGTCAGAACATGATCTTTGTGTCGTTGCTAATGTTTCACCTCGTATCCATGAGCTTGCTGCTAAAAAGCGGGCTCATTTATAAACCTAGTAGGCCTATTGCTGGCTTATATACATTAAATTGTTTGCTTGATTGTACTGTTTATTTAAACTTGTATTACATAGCTTTGAAAGATTTTTTGTGCTTTTCATTATTTGTGCATTTAAAATTCAATTAAATTAATAATAATGACATTTTTTGTATTAAATTGAATTTTAGTAACTAAAACTGTGGCGATTAATTTTCAAACGAAGTCCAACTTTAGTTATTATATTAGTTATAAAATTTTGTCTCAAACCTAGAATTTAACTTTCTTATACTCTGTTTCAGCGATATCCAACCTGCCGCCCACTTAATGTTTTTATGCGGCCCGCGGCTTACTCAAGCTTATGTACGAGTATATTTTTATTACTGTATAGAATTCAATTTCACTACTGTCATAGTAACGCATAGGGAGACAAAGTAAATGCATCAGTTGATTGCTGCATCGAGTGACATCCGATAAACTCATCTATGAATGCTTTTGTGGGCGAAACTTGTCATAAAAATGCTTGTCGTGTTATTTAAAACTACTTATAAACTAACCTAAACAATTATAAACTATCTATACTAATAGTTTGTAATGGTTTAAAGGCGCTTTATTTAAAAAGTGACCATATTAATTCCAAGCCGGCAAAATACAATTCAACACTTTGCTTTACAGCGATCGATAGAAAAGAATTAATTTTAGGAACAAGTTTAAATTTGCTATTTTATGATTTTAATTGTCAGATCTCAAAGTACAATTAAGAATTAAAGCCCACCAAGCAAACTTCTTGTTTCGAGCGGCTGCTACGCAAACAAGTTCCATTTAAGAAGTAATTTTACTGACATTATGACAATCTACTCCTTTCTGCTAATATGAACCAGAAGCGATAAAACAAAATTTGAATTTCGTTGTTTCAAGCAAATCCAATCAAACATGTCGCTGCTAAGAAATGAGTCACTGATATCCTGCTGATGAAAAGTACTTTGCTTTTCGCCGGGTGGTCTGAGTCAGCTTACTGTGCGTTTAAATGGTCGAGTATGGAAAATAAAATTATAAAGCAAATGTATAATTTTGAGCCCGATCAGGCCCCAATTTTTAAAAAATTTAAGCCCGACCGCGCCCCGATTCCGAAACCGATCCGAAAACTCCGGCCCGATTTACAATTCTTGGCCATTGTACATAAAAGTCTTGGCACAACAAAATCCATTTCAAAAAGTTGCTCCAAAGTAGTACCGGAATTGTTAAGAAATTTTAGCCTTTTACCGTTTCAAGTTACGGTACATCGGTTTTACGAGTGATAACTTTGCAACTGTAAATATTATTTGTTTCGATGTAGAGACGTCATCAAAATGCGTCTAACTAAACCAAAGCGAGGTGTTTAACATTTTTTCTGAATCACGATTCGTATATGGTAATAGGTTTAAAAACATTAATTATTAAAGCCAATAAGTTATCAAAAATAAAATTTTTTTTGAAAAAAATTAGTGAAACCAGTTTTGCTTAAAAGTTGCGTAAATTAAAATAAACTATTCATTACGTATGACTAAGTAAACGGTCTATATTAATGTGACATTTGAAAGAGCGCGTTTCCGGTTAAAGTTGATCGCACTGCGCATCTTAAAAAATAATTTGATTAATTTTTTGAGCGAAGGTTTTTCAACCCTATAATTTCGTTGTGTGAAAGAAAAAAGTTTAGACGCCGGTTGGTTTTTCAATAACTTTTTCACTCTTTTAAATTAAGACATCGGCAAAATGTTTTAATTTTTTTCAAAGTGTTTACAAGCATTGGCAAACAGTGCATTGTAATATCCTGTCGATTTAAATGTAATCAATTCACATGCTGGTATTACACTGGTCAACAAAAAATAGCTTTTTTTCTAAACGGGAACAAGAGCACTTATTTTTGGGTAACAGCGGGGAGCTGATTCCGAATCTGGCATAAGTGTTTTCTAGTACATCAAATTTCAGAGATATGGGGGGCGCGGGCATTTTATACCCTACAAATAACAATATCTTTGCCACTATCACGGCAGTTGTTTAGGTTTTGACATACTAAGCCAGTGGTTCCCAACCTTTTCAGTGTATCGTGATTTGGCTGAGACTTTTGGACCCCTTTAATAAAACCAGTTAATATTGTTACGTGTATGCGGTCTCCACTAAAAAAGAAACAAAATTTCAAATATTATTGAAGAGCATACAAAATACCTCATGGAAAAGTTTAGTAATCTACGCTTGCAATAAAATAATAACAGTTTGAGCAGAGTATACCGTGCAATGAATAAGATGGGAGGAAAGATTGCAAAAACAGTATTGCTACGTCATTGCAAAAACAGTATTGCTACGTCATTTTGCAAAAACACTATTTTGCAATTTTTCGCTAAAACAAATAACATATCTTAGGTGTGCTCGGTGTCCTGAATCTGTAAGTTGAGCGAAAGCTAATGGGATTTGCTTTATATTCCGTATAAATTAATAGGTAACTTGGGAAAAACGAAATATACTGTAGAAAACTAGTGTATGTGTGGTAATTAATGTTTTGTGGAAACGTAATTTGTAGCATATGGAGTTCACTCTAAAAGATTATAATAGCTGGTCAGAATGGTCACAATTACAACAAGAAAAATTGTAACACTGAAAGTAGCTCTTATTGCTGTTCAAATAAACTGTAAGGAATGAAATAGGCTAACATCGTCTCTGTTAATTCGCACTGCTTATTGAATTTAACAGATTGAACAAATAACGAATAATAATAACGAATATATTTATTTTGCCAAACATACAAACATAAATTTTATGATACAGACACACGGTAAGTTAAAAGAAAATTGAAATATGTGTGAAGGCAGGGGGCACTGAAGAACATACGTTATCAAGTCAAGTGCCTATCAAGTCAAGTTTTCAGTAAACACATCTTTATCTTCATTTAATTTGTGAATGCGCTGTAAGAAGAAACAGAAGTAAAATGACTCATAGGCTATATTGAGTACTGATATGGGGCTACGTCTCTAAATAGTGTTGGGGAAGAAAAACCTCAATGTATGATTTGTTTCCCAGTTTTCTCTAATTGCTTATAAAGCTCTCAAAATTAAATTTGTATTTCTCCTTACTCAAAATACTCGCAAAAAGATCGAACGTTCACAAAGTTCTTTATTAATCATAGCTTCATATGCAACGTTTTCTAGCTTTCACAAAGTTTTTTATTAATCATAGCTTGATATGCAACGTTTTCTATGAGGTCATAACGCAATGTTCTATTCTATTTGGATTGTAAAATGGTTAGTAACGAAAATTAATTTAAAATTATTAAAATAAAAATATATGAAAAACATGATGTGCCAGAGAAAAAGTAAAAACATTTTAGAATAAGCGTCAAAAGTACTCCTAGAAACGCTCACCAGAATCTACGTTTAAAATTTGCTGTCGACCAGTGAATAAAAAAGTCTTCGATCGGTTCTTCTTCTTTTGGCCTTTCTCTTTAATCAGGGGTTGCCACAACGTATTGTATTCCTCCACAGAGTCCTGTTTTCAATGTCCTTCTCCCTCGCACCAACTTCCCCATATCCTCCTTCACTACATTCAGAAATCTTCCCTTCGGTTCCCTTTTTTCCTCTTGCGCGGAAACTCCATTTTCATCATCTTTCTTCCTACATACTCTTGGTCTTTCCTCATATTACGTCCACACCACCTCAGCCTTCCCTCCCTCATCTTCATTCCTAACCGTTCTACATTAACTGTACTCTTGATGTAGTCATTTCTAATCTTGTCTTTTCTCGTCACTCCCATAGCAAACCTCAACATTTTCATCTCTGCAACTTCCATCTCTTCCACTTGTTTCTTTGTGACTGCCACCACCTCAAGTCCACGCATCGTTGCTGGTCTGACCACTGAGCTGTACACTTTTCCTTTTACTCTAGCTGGTAACCTCCAGACAAAGATTATTCCCGACACTTTTCTCCATCCGTTCCAATCGTCTGCACTCTCCTCTTTACCTCCCTCTCACAACTACGACTTTCTTGCACCGTTGATCCCAAATACTTAAATTCCTTTACTATTGGCACTTTTGTGTTCTCCATCTTCAATGTTTCTTGGTCATTTCCTCTATTTGCGCACAGATACTCGGTCTTTGACCTACTTGCTTTCATCCCTCTTATTTTCAACGCATACCTCCAGCACTCTAGCCTCCGCTCCAGCGCTTATCTTGTCTCTTTGCAAATCACAATATCATCAGCAAGAGATCAGCAATAGTCTTCGATCAGTATAAATATAAAATATTTTATTTGTTTATAAATAACAACTTTAAGACTTTTTTCCATTTTTTATTATATGTATTTAAATATTGAAGCTTTGGTAAAATTGGACATTGGTGCTATTTGATTCCTTTGAAAAGTTAATCATATCTGTTGGAAAAGAAATGTTGCCAATTTTTAAAGGTTTTCCAAAATCTTTTTTTTTTAAATTTAATTAACCCAGTTATTAAGATCCAATTAAAGTTGAACTTTAAAACGGTCATTTATGCGATACGATTACAAGTTTTTAATGACATAAACTTTACCCTAATCGTAATTATTATTAGAAAATAATATTTTTCTGAAGCCTTATTTTTAAAATACTAGAAATTGCAAAATAGATTTGATCTTATTATTTTTCTCTATTAAAGCATCAACTTTGCGTCTAAAAAGTTAATGTATATTTGCAGATGAATCTCATTGCAGACGATAAGAATGAACCGGAAAAACAACGTAACTTATTAATTAAAGATTGCATTGAAAAGCTGGAAAACCATCAAGTAAAAAAAGATGCTTAATTTTTATTTTGTTTAATTAAATTAATGCTGGAGACGTAATTCTATCGGTAGTTTGGTCAATTAACTCGAAAAAATTATTCATTGCATTTGTTTAAACACAAATTACGACATACTTCGACAGTTTTTTTGTTTTTTGCAAGCGAAGGTTTACTGTAAGAATCATTAAATCCAACAAACAGCTCCGTATGATGTTGCGTTTGTCAACTGAACAATTTTAAGATAATTTGATTATTCTTTGTTTGATTTTCATTATGTATAATAGCTTGTGGCAATCTCTGCTTTGTATTACTTGATAAAACTTGACCATGAAATGTTGACAATTGAAATCAAGCGGCACAAAACGAAGGGAGAGCTTTAAAACCACTAGGATAAATAAAATAAAAATTGTGGGAGTTGATGTATAAATATAAACTTTTTTTTAGAAATAAGAGACATAGACATTTGTTGAAATAGAGACGTGCTGTTTTACCGATATATGCTTCTTGCATTACGTTTTATATTTTTTTTATCTAATAATGATTTTTAATCACTAAGTGTTGCTAAATCACATGATTCTAGGCTTCATCGAGTTAAACTTTTGCAATTAGAAATCGATAATACAGTATCTGTGTAGCTGAGTGTATTATGACTTGATTTTAAGCTGAGTGTAATGACGATTGAAAGAAATAGCAATTCGTATCAAATATGGTTTCAGATTATAAACTATGACAAGTTTTTACTATCTTGAGATTGCAAATAATTTTTTAATTTAATTTTGTTTTGAAAATATCAACTTATACAACAAATCATACAAATGTAACGTGGTAAATTATATAGACACAAATCAATTTTTATTTACACCAGTGCCCTCTGTTATCATAGTCCTTGTAATGTCTTTTGCTTGACTAGACGGTTTTAAATGAAAGTAAACTGTTTGGTAAAAATAATAATTCTGCTTTGAAGCACTTTCCGCCTTCACTACAAAACACTGATTTGCCAAAATCAAGCGATTAAAATTTGAAATTTAAAAGCTTTTTAACCATAAATTTGCTAAAATTAAGATGTATATATTTTAATCATTAGGAACAGGTTCTTAGTCAATTTTTTTTACCAGGATCTGGTTACTAAAAACATTGATCTTGGTCAAGATCAAAAGAAGAAGTGTAATCTCACTCGTTCGGAAGCAAAATTAAAAAGTGATTATCCCAACAAAAATTCCTCGCGTGGGCGCACAAGAGCTCTGGTTATTCCATCGTTACAGGTATTCAAGAGTCCAATTTAATTCGAAGTTGCTTAAGATTTTATTTCAAACTAAAATTTAAAACAGTTTGTTGGTATTTTAAGAGATTTTTTGCTGTTTGTTCCATTCGATCAATCTTTTAAATTTTAATTTTAGTAGTTTTCAGTTTAGTTAAGCATTTTTCTCTGGTAATCAATAAATCTTTGACTTACTTCAAACATCATCATTCTTTCCCATTATTTATTCAACAAGCGCGTTTCACAAACTACAAAGAAAAGAAAAAGAATTTTTAAAAATCATTACATCACTCCCGCCTGACCAGGGGTGCCACGCTCCTTGAGGAGGCGTTAAAATTTTTTCAAGGGGTGCGCGTGAATTGATATGACTTGTAGCTCTTCTTTGTCTATTTCAAAATTACTTTTTGTTCTGAATTAATAGTGATGCTTGAGCTCAAAAATTGACGTTTTGTGTCATAACTTTTTATCTTTCAATTTGAATTTAAAAAATACAATTTTTCTGGTCTTCATACCACTTTTGAGAAAAAATCTATTTTTTTCTTCTAATACAAAAAAAAAATTTTTGTTTTTGCTGCGGTGCGTTTCTTATTTAGGGTCACGATGTACCACCAAAACTTTAAAAAAAAACGAAGTTGAAAAAAGGTTTAAAACTACTGTTCCATAGTATAATCTCTTGGAAAACAAACAAGACGTAATGAGAACCATTACTCAAACATTTTGTTTTGACTTCACTAACATTAACTGAACTTGCAGCTGTGAGCGATTAATTATTTCATTTTATTTTTAAAAACAACGATTTATTTGTTTATTTCCTTTATTACAAAGTATCTGTGAGTAAAAATATTATTAAACAAATAAAAAAAGTGTTTAATGCTTTTTGAAAACAACGACTGGATATTTTATCACGATTTAAAATGCATTCTTATACATTAAAATGTCAAGATAACATAGTAACATAAACAAAAGCTTATACATTATTAATTCAAAAATTTTGCTATTGTCTAATAAGGTTTCAATGACGTTATTCAATTTCTAAACATGTTTTTTTTATGATAGTTTCGTATAATCTATTGATTTTTATGTTGCTTGACAAATATACTTGTCACGATCCGTTCGATAAATGAAATGGTTCTAAAATAAACATTTCTCTTTTTTCTTCTGCTATTTTTCATGTCGGCTCAATTATTGATTTATGTTTTCTATAATTTTTTATCGATAAACATAAAACTATGCTAAAATATCAGCATCTTTTAAAGATTTTGATTTAGTTGTGAGAGGAAAAAATTGCAGCTAAAAATCGTCAACAATTGAAAACTTTCAGAGTAGAAAAAAATTGTAAAGATCTTTGTTTATCCTTGAGGTGCTTGAATAAAACTTTAGTGAGAAAATGAAAAACAAGTTCTTTTATCTTAATCTAGTTTTTATTTTGTGTCTGTAGAAAGCTTGAATAAGCTTACAACTTATCAAAAAAAAGTCTTCTTGGTTGAAAATGAATTTAAGGCTGGGTTAAAAAGCAAAAAAACCTCTTATAACTTTCACTTTGTCAGGTTTTTAACCTTGGCATTAAAATTATGGAGAATAGCCTATAATAAGCCAATTAGAAAAAGTTATAAAATATGTTTATTCTCACACAATATTAAAATTTCTTATTATTTGTGTCGAGTGGCTTTTCTAGGGAGAACATAAACAATTGATTCATATCGGAAAGGGGAAATTATTATGCTTTTTAGCCACTATATTTTTTCCATTAAAGTGTTAAAAATTCACCCTTTGTAAAATTTTCATTTTATTCTTCACTTATTTTTAGTTGTTTGACTATTACGATTTGTTCGAAAATTAAATTACTGCGTGAAAAGTAGGAGAGTAGCATAGATATTGGTGTCGGCCTGCAAAACTGCAGAAAAAATTGTAATCAAATTATACGAATGTGATGGTTGCCATAAACTATAAGGCATTTTATACTTTTTAAAATAAAACCAGAAAGTGGGACATGCAATAACTCTTATTTTTTACTATCTGTTTGGTTTTCGCATATCGAACGTTATAAATTTAGAAATATTATGGAGAAAACAAAAACGAAGTCATCTCCTTGGTTTGGCAATTATCGTTGTAATGTCTTTTTTATTTCTTGCGATTTCTACTTGATATTTAAAGGGATTCACCAGAAAAGTTATTTGTAGATCTCGCCTTTGTTATCGAACATTACACAAGAATGCAATATATCATGCCGTAATTCTAAACTGAAAACTTTTGATAAAATCTGTAACGAACTGTTACTATTATTTTAATAATAAATTAAATATTGATTTTGTTCGCTAAACTTGTTGATTTCGAGACATAGGACCGCCTCGCATTGACCATGAAATCTTTGTGTCGATGGGCTCTATATCTTTATGATATGTTGATGCTAACCCTTAAGCAGAGCCTTAAACACCAAATTTAAAGTAGTTGTTTTGACCAGACTTAAATTAATCAACCCTTGTCTACTCGGAATTCGGGCGTTTTGTCCACTCGACTACTGTCTAATATGTTGATCGTGGTTAAAATCTAATCAAGTTTGAAATTAGTGGGACAGAAGTTTTGGATTCTTCATACTAGCTTTTTATTTTTCGGCATGTTACAAGAATTGTGCAGTCACACTAAATTAATTTACAGCTAAAAAGCAATGTGGTTGATAATATATAAGTTATTTTTAACAACTTTTAAGCTTAGACCCATTATCAGCTCTTATAACGACGCGTTACTCAATATAAATTGCAAGCTTGTTAAAAATATTACCAGCATACCAATCTGCTTTATTTTAAATAATAGTCAATAATTTGGTACAGATTATTATCAATAGTCTGATCTTTTTGGTATTTCAACTATTTTGAGCAATTTAAAAATACAAGATAGTTATGAAAGCAAGTACAATTTACTGTAGCCTGAAGCTTACTATTGAACAAGATTGTAAGTCATTAAGTTGCCAACTGCCATGGATACAAATTATAAATAGGCTACACAAATTAATTTCTACTACATTATTCCTAGTTTGCAACGTGCTAGGCTGTTTTGAATAACCTTTATCTACAGTAGTTAAATTAAATTCCTTTTTTCAGTAATCGGATCAAAGTTTCCATTGAGCATAATAGGCTTACAGTAATTTGAAATGTAGCGGTGTTTTGCACAAGAAGTCAATTCACTAACATGCGGAAGCTATGGGCCATCAAACATTTTGTGCAAAGGCATTTTCAGTTTACAGTTTCAAAATAAAAACTGTTTTGTTTTATTTTTTTGTACTTTGTGGAAAGTAGTGGAAAAGCATCACACAGTGAACTGAAAGGTATTATTATTTCAATAAACCTTATTGTCAAGGTAAAGGACAAAGAAATTCACTCAAAAAATCTGGCAAAATCAGATTTTTCAGCCACTAATTGTTTTTGCTTAGGGCAAAGTATTGAATCATCCCAATGGCCCCACAACCATACCAAAAAATACGTGATTAAAAAAACAAATTATTAGAACAAAATAGATGAACCTAAATTACTTTAAGCCAGTGACGGACAAGTTATTTTGTAAAATAATTAGTTAGACTACAAGTTACAGTCACGCGCCCTAAAAAGTACCTAGTTACATGTTACAGTTAACATTTTGAAAAAAATTAAAGTTACTTTATAAACGTTTCCCAGAATCTCATAATCTTCTAGCACTTCACGGATACGAGAAAAAATTGTATTCTAAATTTATAGTGAAGACCAAAACAAGGTCATCATTTAAAATCTGTCTTTGATTTCTCGATTTTCGCCTCGAAAAACTTGTAGCCTACTGGCTTTGTTTCTTCCAACCACACGCGGGCCGCATTGGAAAATCTTGCGGGCCGCATGTTGGCCTCCTCTACTGTAATTAATTCTAATTAGTTACTCAAAAGAATGTTGGGCTGAAAGCAGAGGTACTATTCACCTCTGTTTTCAGCCCAACAATTCTTCGATTTCTCATTAAAATTTGGTTAATATTGATATTATATATTTTTTGGTTAATATTATACCATTTCTAAGATGCTTTTGTCGCGTTATAAAGTTGTTTTTTTTAGTTGTGAAAAATACATAGAATTATATAAAAAAAATATTATTTACAACTGCAAAGTTATGAGTTCTTCCATTAATTCTTTATGCTTACTGCGGCTAAAGCTAGAATCACGTCTAGCTTAAAACTGAAAACGTGATATATTACACCAGCAATTACAATTACTAATGCTAAGAGGGCAGTGAATTTCGGATAATTGCCCATGCTCTTGAATTTATAAGAGGAACGAATTACACACCTCACTATCATTGAAATTTACAGCGCGTTGGTTAATTTGATGCTTTCTCCGTAAATTTAGTGCTTGTCGCTTATAAGGAGTTTAATTTCACTCAATGCCGCGCTGGTTGTAGTTGGAGCTTGAGATTTTCGTTATTGCATATTATTGCCGGTTTATCTGCACAATTTTTATAAGCGTTGATAAGTTTTGCTGAGTTGATTTTTTTCCGAGAAAAAAATCGTGAGATGCGCAATTATATTTCAAGCAAAGAAGCTTTGAGTCAAATTGTTTCGCGTATTTGTAGCTGCATTTCACTGACTGTCGCTAAGCTTCATGACATTTATTACTTCGGCCATATTAATCTTTTCTGAGATAAGCCTAATTATAAGGTTTTTTTTCACTTATTATCTGTCGTTTCTATGAAAGGATGAGAGATTGAAGGTTAAAGCAAAATAAATTTCTGGTTAAGACTGTTTTACAAAATTTTTCCAGTCCTGTTAGAATAATAGTTTTGACTGAAAAAGTAAGCGTTGTCTTTTCCATCTGTTTATATTTCATGGAAATGCATTTGGATTTAAGATAAAATATTCTTGGATATCGATTGTATAGAATTTATAGAAAAACCCATTTTCACAGGAATTTATTTGTTATGACGCAAGTGTAGTATTTGGCCGAACACAGCTGTTATCGTCGTATTGTGTCATATTTATAAAAGTACCAGCTTAAACCATATTTTACAGACAAGCTTAATTACTTCCCATTATGCTTAAGCCTTAGTGACGTAAAATGAAAAATTGGATCTTATTCTTTTTGTTCAGTGTCTCACGACAGAAAAACAACCTGCTTTAATACTGACATGGGAGCGTATTCTAAAATTTACTGTTGTAGATTTCATTCTGGTTATTATGAGTATTTAATACCCGTGCTCTCGTTTAAAATTTATAAAGTACTAATCATCTTCTTTTTTTTGAGTGAGAATTTTTTTACTATTAACGAAAGTGAAAGTTAGCTGAGTCAAGCATAGCAGTTTTAAAATGTCCGGAGAGCGATGTACAGTTGCGTTGTACAGTAGCAAAAAAGTAAAGTTGACTTGAAATTTCAAGCATCAAGTTAAATTTTATTGCGCCAGCATTAAACATAGCTTATATCACTGAAAGGGAGCCACTTGGCTTTCTAAAAAGGAATTCGTAACCTTGAAGGAGAAAAAGTCGCTGAGGGAAGAATTTGAGTTCAATATAAGTGGATCCAAAAAATGGAACGGCAGCTAACAAAAAGTTGTTTTTATTAAAGTGAACACCTTTTTTTTATTATTTAATGCTTTTTTGTCTTTAAATCTAATGATGAACCTCCTTGGATGACCGGAATTCGGATCACCAATTTGAAAGAAAAAAATGATCTTTGCTTTAATTGACAAAAGAAATTTTCCTTAAATTAACTTTTGTCGTTCAATCTCGGGAGAATGTCAATACTTAAATCCTGAAAGGAAAGAGTGCGGCGAAACTTTGAGAACCACTGGGTTATACACATTTAGGTTAAGAACACCAACTAATAGTATAATACCTTCCATTCATAAAATTTGCTTCAATGCCCTTAGAGATATTGACTTTAGGTTTTTGGATTATTCGGTGCGTTTATTTCAAAAGAAAAATGGTAATCGTTAGCTAAAGATATTTTTGTTAGTCTTAATTTGACCCAAAAAAGATGCTATAAACATTTACATTTCAAACAAAGATTCTAAATGATGACTTTTTTGGGTCATAAGTTGATTTCATCAAAATAACATTGTGCATGTTTATTTCGAGAACTTCAAGTTAACTTAAAATTATTTTACACTTAAAAACTTTAGGAACTACTGGTTTACGGTAAATTGCCACTCTTTAGGCTTTGGTCTGCATTTTTTTCATACAGTAGAGGACTTTGCAGAATTTGTCAGTCTGTCATCACATCTTTTTGGTGCAAATTTGTTTTTATTGGTTCAAAGTCATCTTGCTGTTTTCTTGTTTTGGTGACTTTATTTTGGAAACTTTAATAAAATTCAAGTAAAATATTAATTTACAATAAACATTGCCACTTGTATAATAGCTAGGGTGCTACAACAGTTGATCGAACGGCACTTGATCCAAATCACACTTGATCGAAACGACTCTTGATCGAAACGACACTTGATCGAAACGACACTTGATCGAAACGACACTTGATCGAAACGACACTTGAACGAAACGACACTTAATAAAAAAGAAAGATTTACTTTTGCATGTTTCTGCGATTAAATAATTTTTTTGTTATGTAAATTAGATTTATAAAAAGCAGAGGCTATCAGTAAGAAGACAATTTGTTTTTATTTTTTATAATTTTTTGTCAATTTCAAGGTCAGGATTTTTTAATAAGGTTCCTAGGCAAAGTATTTTTAGGGGGGCAACAACTAGATTTCTTGTCATGGTTATGTTTTGTTAGATGCCTATTTCTGACATTTTTTCTGCGTTCTTTTTACATTGTAGTCAGTTATTCAGAGGATGGCATTGTACTATGACCCCGACCTTGCAAACCTCTTGCAGAAATCAGGGACAGATTAAAAGAGAGAATCTATGTTTTTAGAGATTACTATGTTTTTGAGACAAAGAATCGACAAAACTGGGACAGATTCAAATTGAAAATTTTTTTTTACAGATCACTATGTTTTTGGGAAGAAAGATTTAAAAAATTGGGACAGAATCAAAGTTGTAAATTTTTTCTTTTATTATTCGATCAAGTGTCGTTTCCATCAAATGTTGTTTCGATCAAGTGTCGTTTCGATCAAGTGTCGTTTTGATCAAGTATCGTTTCGATCAAGTGTCGTTTCAATCAAGTGTCCTTTCGATCAAATGTCGCTTCGATCAAATATCGCTTCGATCAAGCGTCGTTTGATCAAGTGTCGTTCGCTCAAGTGTCGTTCGCTCAAGTATCGTTCGATCAGGTATCGTTCGATCAGGTATCGTTCGATCAAGTGTCGTTCGATCAAGTGTCTGGTCACGAATAGTTAGGATACTTATTAGAGGTCGCATTGAGTTGTCAATACTTGCGACAAACTTTTTAATTGTTATGATTTTTCAATCTATTCCAAATCAAATATCTTTTCAAGTTTTGCGTTTATATTTTTTTGAGTATTGCGGTACTTATACTGTAAATGTCCTCTTTTTGGTTTAATGTATAACTGCAGTAAAATAGCATGCAAAAGTTTTTAGTTTCGATTTTTGCCATGCTGTAGTTATAATTTATAACAGGGGTGGGCAAACTATGGCTTGCCAAAAATTTCTGTGCGACCCGCGAAAGCCTCAACAAATAATTTTAAAAATTATCAATTTCTTTTTTGTCTTCAACAAAATACTAGGTCAAGGTGGGGACCCTGCGGTTTCCATGACAATTTTAAAAATAAAATTGTGTCCAATTCAAAGTGAAGACCGTTTTTTATTTTTTTTAAAGACCACTTCGTATTGAGCACGAAAATTAAAAAATCCTAGACAGATTCAAAGTTAAGACCTTTTTTTGGGAGATTACTTTTTAAGGACAAAAATGAAGAAAACGGGAATGATTTTATATCTTGGCTTAATTATACTATGGTGGGGCCCCTCAAACAAAATCAACTTCTGAATGTGGCCATCGAACTAAAACGTTTGCCCACCCGATGACTTAAAACAGTAATTTTCAACCGGTGAGCCATGACGCTGTCCTCAGTGGGCCGAGTGTGACACAGAGCATAAATCAGAATGAAAGCAATATGAGACTTGTATAATGATGTCATTACAATTGAGAAATCGGAAACAAATTTCAAGTGAAGACTTTTTTTTTTTGGAGATCACCAGATTTTTGCGACGGAAATTAAATTCTGTTCACCGAAGTGAGTTGTTAAGTTACTCTGGGTTGGAAAGTGGACCACGGTTTGAAGAAGGTTGAAAACCACTGAGTTAAAATAACCTCGTTGTGAAAGAATTGTTTGTGCTCTACAGCAAGGGTCACTACCTTTTTGAAACAGAGATTTAGTTTATAGGTAGACAGAGTCATAAAATGAACCAAATGGTGCGCTTTTTTGCTTAGTTTTTTTGTTAATCAGATTGTAATAAAAAGCTATGGCAATTTTGCTATAGCTTTTTATTACAATCTGATTAACAAAATAAAGAGCAGGTCTGCTGGCGACTTACCTGTTTTTTGGGGGTGAGCAGGTGCCCACAGGTATCGCACTGGTGATCTCTGTTCCATGAGGTCTTAAAGATTTAAAAAAGCCTAAATGTTTTCAAAATAATTCAAAAAAAGTTGAACTACTTTTTTTTTTAATTTTGAACTACGACCCCAAGTCTAAATTTTTTCCTGACGGTCAAGTGAAGACAAAAAAGAAATTTTTATTTTACGTTTAGCAAAAAACTATTACCCGCATTTGAATAATAAATTATTGTCCTTTTTTTGATCTAAACTTGACTTTTGGAAGAAATTCAATGTTTCAACACCGAGTTAAGACTTTCGGGTTTTTTAGTAATGCGCTTATCATTGGCAAGCTCTTACAATATTTAGAATGTTTTTGAATAAAGTGGAATGTAGATAGCAAATTATTATTTTATAGAAAAATCGGTGGACCTTCGGGATAAGTCGGTATGGACCATCAGTTTAGAACACCTGATTTAAAGCATTATTAGAAGATAAAAAAAACTAAGTTTTTTTTCGTTAATCGCATTATTTTTAGTGCCCTCCATTTCTTTGATTAAAAGATGCAACTCTAGCAAAATGTGAGATCTTACCCCTACTACTCGTACTTGATATTGAGATGTTAAAGTTGCACAAGTCGAATTTTTTTATCCAACATTTTAGTACGTTATAGATGATCATTGTTACCCTATGTTTTTTTTTAGATTATAGTTTTGTTACAGTAATGTTGCCGTTAACGTCAAAGCTTTCGTTTCCTTTAATTATTGCACACGGGATTGGTATGGCTGGCGTCAAAATTTCAGTTAGTACCATGCTAATTTTTAAGTAAGAATGGTCAAGTCAATCAACAAACATCAATCAACATGCTAATTTTTATTAATTCATTATATTTTTACACTAAAAGTTTCAAAAAACGATTTTACAGTACGATTTTATGATTGGGAAAGTCTCAATCTCACCGGTTCACCACCTAAATAGCTTTGACTTTTTTAAGGATCCCGAAATGGTCAAGGATGTAGCAACCCAGTCGGCTGAGCACAGACATTTATCGTCGGAAGGTGGTAGCGATGCCGATGACGATAGGTTGTCTGATTCGCAAAACAGCAGGAGCAGCGAAGAAGCTGAATTCGGGGAATTCCCTATTACGCAGGTACACTGGTCTAGTTATTTTTCTTTTGAATCCCGTTCTTTTGCTCGAAATTACATTTGATTAACTTTATTTTTTGTATCTTTCATATGCTTTGATATTTCATTCAAAAACATCTATAAGATGATTTGCGTTAATGCAGTTTTTCTGCAAAAAATTGCTTCAATTCAATTAAACTTATAAAGAAATCAATTTGCACACTTTTTTATGAGTAGAGCTTCATGAATCTTAGAACAAAATTCTGATTTGATCTAAGAGTTCTAAGATTCATGAAGCTCTACTCATAAAAAAGTTAAGTCCAAAATTAAATAGACAAATGTTCGCAAACGGAGCTTCATATTTATTAAATATATTTTGATTGTAATATTTTTTCTTTTTTTCTTCAATGACATCATAATCTGAAATTTAATTTGTATCAATTTAGTTTCTCTCTTGTTTTGATTTAAAATTTAGCCTGTTAGTCAAAAGTACAACCTTTTTTAAAAAATATACATTGTTTTTTGCTGTTGTTAATTTTTAATTTTTTTATGTGTGTGTGTAAATTTAAAGTTAATTAATATTACTAATTGTAGAAACCTGATGAGGGCTGAAGTAAGCCGAAAACGTTCGTTTTTTTTTTTTTTTTAAATAATAATTTTAATGTTTATTTAGTAAATGCTGAAAATGCTGAATTCATTATAGTCCATAAATGCTGAATCCATTATGGCTGCTATTTTCAATTGTTGTCTGGTTGAAAAAAACAACCTCTTTGCCGAAACTTTACTTGCAATATATTTATTCTAAGAATGTGCTCTTGAGTAAAAACAAACTTTTAATTTGGTTTATATTGACATTTTTAGAAATTTTGCAAGATTAGCATTTAATTTTAACTTGTGCCAAAGGTTGACCATTCAAATGAGCAGGCGTATTTTTTATCGACTATGACTACTATATCACGTGACTTTCCAGCAGTCTTCGTGCCAGAATTCAACGGAGTTTTCTCCGTTGCTGCGGTTGAGAAAAGCCCAAACAACCAACGAGCGAGTGAGCGTGGCGTTTTCTTATTGGTCAGACGACGATGCATCATCTTTACAAACTAGATCCCGTTTGTTTTCGTGTCCGGAAGAATTCCCCCCCCCTCCCGATACGCCCCCGTCTTCAGATGATGAGAGTAAGTAATCGACCATTGTTGCTTTTCAAATAGGCTCAAATTTTTTCTGACTTTATGAAACTTTTAATTTTAAACTTAATGATGCGATGCTATAAGCAACTTTAAGATAAAGTTATTTATTGTTTTCTTTAACATTGAATTTTACTTTTCCCGCATCATCTACTCATTTTTACTTATTTTTAAAGCAATATTCAGTTTCCCAATTAGGAAAAACACAAAAAGTATAGTGAAACCCTGCTGCTTGTATTACTAATAGACGTGAATTAGAAACGACTGTTTTTTAATCATTGCACACCCCTCAAGTTTATTAATAGTGTTAATTTTGTAAACTATGTAACGAAATTTAAATAACTCTCACTTTTCCAGGTAACAGTAAGTCTGACAGCACTTCATCTTCAACCACACAACTAATCAACAAAATTGAAGAAGATGGGTCTGCCTTGAACAGGTACGTGTTTGAACGACTTCTGTTTGTTAACTGTGCCACATTTTCTTTGTTTTCAACAATAAAGTATTGTTCAAAATTAATCAAATTCTGAAAATATAAACCTCAATTCAAAGAAACTATTTTTTGTAGTTTCCTTAAGGTTTCGATTGTAATTGACAAAAACCAACTTTTATTTTGGCATAAATGCTTGTACGTTTGTTTTTCGTGTTTGTAAAATAGTTGGAAATTTAGACAATACTTCTCCAATTCGGCTTTGCCATATTTTAAATCCTGATTTTACCAAGGATCCGAAGTTCTGAGTTAATTCAGTTTACAAACAGAAGAAAAATTTTCTGATCAAATTACAGCAGCTCAATCCTTGGTTTGAGCGAATCATAACGGGTTGTGGAAAGATAATCTTGAAAGATACACGCTACGTAGCGAATAGAAAGATATTCAACTGAACTTGCAGTCGCTACCAAAAAGCTGACTACTAACTGATCCTTTTGGGTAAACTACATATCAGCTTTAAATAGAGAAAAAATAACAACATAGAATGCAGATCTTCTTTTTGTAAATATCTAATATAAGAAAGTTCATTTTTGATTTTACCAGTTTCAGTGAAATGTTTTATTTAGTCTCAAGCAAGCACGTCATGCCCTGGAAATTTTTTGTATTGTTTTTGTAGTTGTTTCATTTTTTTAAAAATTACTTCAAATCATTACTACAATTAAAAAAAAATGAAGAAAATGAGCAATGAATAAGCAAAATTACTCTCACCCAAGAACTACTTGAGTTTTTATTAAAATCCTTCACTTAATTAAGGAGTCCGCATTTAGAATATACAGATTCTTGTTTTCTCTTAACTGCTTTGTTTTTGCTATGTGGAAATTTACTGGATTTGTTGAAAATTGATTTTCAGCAATAAGCCTTGTAAATTAGATGTAGGCAACCCTTTTAAAACCGCTACTAAGGAAACTAAAGAAAAGATAACGTAATATTTACTGAAACGCGCACAAGTTTTTTCTTACATCAATTCAGAAAATTCGTTAAAAGTCAAACGAAAAGGAAAAAATACCGAACAAAAGAAAAAAAGGCCGTTTTGCAGCAGTTTGCCCAGCTCTATTATTATGTTCAATGCATTTTTAAAGCCGTAATATTTTCTCAATTTTTTGAAATAAAGTGTTTGACTGCATATTAATTTTACATTAATAGCAACTAAAAAAATATATCTTATTTTGAAGAACTTAAAAATACAGTAGTCTTTCGCTTGTTCTTATACGTCATCTTCATGATCGCGATTTGAAATCATTAAAAACGTTTTTTTGTGTTTAGATTGAACAAAAGAAATCGTGCGGACAGTTCTTCAGAAAATCGCAATTCTACTGGGGTTGATCTTGGTTCTCCCCAGGTAAATACTATTTCGCAAAAGTAAATGATAGAAATTCATCTACAGTATATTCTTTTGATATTTTATTTCATATAAGTAAACGTTAAAAAGGATTTACTCATCATCTTCTATTTTAAGTGCAAAATCTATTTGCTGTTAATTAAATTCTAATAACAATGTCGAACACATTAAAAAAAACACATATTTGTGGGTTTTTGAAAGGTTTTTTTTTTGTACGATTGAAAATTATAATTTTAGGTCCCAATGCTGTGACACAATACAGCATGAAACGATTTTACTAAATATTTTGTAGAGCTTTTAATATAATGATTATCTCAATGTTTTTTTGTTTTTTTTTTCAAGTAAACTTTTATAAGTTTGTTCTGTTTGTGTATAATGATTATTCTGTAAATTTTGATTTGCTTTTTACAGTACTTCATGATAAATTAAAATTTAAAAGAACGTTGACAAAAATTATTTTATTGCAGTGGAAAGAATTCTCACGCATGGTGGATTACCATAAAGTCAGAAATATTGCCGATGCCGAAAAACTAAATATGAGAAGATTTGTTTTAAATTCGCTTTTAGATACGGAAGAAACTTATTTGAAGTATCTTGACACTATATTATTGGTATGCAAAGTTTACTGTTGGATTCGACAAAGCTTATTGCGAAAACGTTCATTAACATGCTTTTGTTGATAATTTAAACTTTTAACTGATGCATATTTATATTTATTTTCTATCACTTTGAAAATCTAACCGCTTGATTGCAATGAGTTGGTTGTAGGCTCAAATTTTGATCATATTATTGTAAAGACTCAAAAACAAACTAACACCAAGCTGTGTACGCTATTCTACTTCTGTTTTTCCCTCAAGCAAAAATTAAAGAAAACAATCAGCCCATTTAAGTTATTGTTGAACTGGTTTGTTAGTCTATTTTTTTTTTTTTAATAATATAAACAAACTGACTTCTTTTATTTTTGAGATAAACCAAAAATAAATGTACTTTGGAATTGATATTTCATTTAAATATAATGCTTATTTTTCAGTATATGAAGCCGTTAAAAGCCACAATCTCAACATCCCAACCTATCATGTCCAACCAAGATTTCGAAACTGTTTTCCACTGCGTCCCAGAGCTCCACGACCTCCACTGGGGATTTTACGACAATCTCAAGCCAAGGTTGGATTCATGGAGCGCCGACACTAATGTTGGGGATTTGTTTAAGAAACTGGTAATTAAAATATTGTTTGTATTATGACGATCATGGTTCGTCGTGGCTTCGAAGGTTTATCCATCATCATTTGATCCATTCATCCTTCTAGCTCTCAGAACAACATTGATGGTATTAAACTTAAAGCAATCGCCAAGTGTTTTACCCAACAAGGTATCGAAGATACCTAAATATTGTTGTTCGATTGAATGCTTTTTTCGAGGAAATTACACGATACAAGGAAATTATCGAGGAAATTAAAGGGGAGAAAACTGCAATAAAGTGTTTTCCAAGTTTTCTAAGGGCACAATGAATGATGTCAGTAGGTTTTAATAATAAACTTTACTTACATTGGCGCAACCATCTGTAAATGGCATGAATGAAAAACAAATAGGCAAGTGGTCAACATATGAATTTCCTATTTTTACTCATTCTATAAAAAAATCAAAACAAGGTTATTTTACTGGTAACCAAGCAACAGTTTCTCCCTTTTTTATTTACTCTTTGTGTTTGGCAAGCACATCAATAAAGCTCGCGTATTTTCTTCAAAACACTTTCTTTTCCAGCTCAAACTAAATGTATCCTTGATGTTATTTTTCGTAAATTACTCGGTTTGGGTTTCAACAAAAAAACTTTGTACTTTTTCTTTGCTCGAAGCTTTGAGTAGCGAGCGATTTTGCAGACCTCTAAAACTCCTCTTCTTTCCCTTGTAATAATAATGAGACGCTACGTAACAAAAAACCTTCTCCCACATTTGCTATGTTGTGAATTCGGCCAGCCGATGAAAAAAAATACTTATTCATTAAAAATTGTTTTAACGCAGCTTAGCAACTTGAAGTTGTACGGTGATTACTTAAACAATTACAAACGCGCTCAAAACACGGTAGAAAAATGCGCAAAAGAAAACGCACAATTTGCTAGTCTTATTGAGGTGAGAAACATACTTTTTTGAATTTGATGCATTTCCGTATAAACTTAATTGTCATGTTTTAAATCTTGCTATGATTTTTTTTAAATTTACGAGATGAATGTATTTGCATATATGCTGTATTTACTTAAATATTGTCTTAATTTATACGTATTCAGTTAATGCGATTCACGCTATTACTATAAATAAACAAAAGCTCTAATTGAATTTCTTAGAAATAAATTAATACAATGCACGAAGACTTCATTGATTTTTGAAGTCGAAAATGATTTGGTTAAATTAGTTTTTGGTCACAGTAATAGCTTCAAAAAATATGTTTGAAAAAGAATTTGTACATTTGTTTAGGATTTTCTCGTTAATTTCCTTTTAATTCAGTTAGCTCTTACCCGTCAAAAATATTGCCTTGAGAAAAACTTTTTGGGCTTGTTTTGCTTAAAAGTAGATTAATCATTTATTTTCTATTAAAGCAAAGTTTTCTTTTTTTTATCTTTCGCAAAACAACTTGTTGCAATTAAAAAAGTTAAAGATGAAGAGAATAAAGATTCCGCACAATTTCTATCGAAACGAAGAGTGGAGCTGTGTCGTTGCTTTAATATAAAAGCAAGCTCTTTATTACTAGAAATATTTTATATAAAAATACTTATACAGCAATACATGCAGTTTGCAGTTATCAAACACTATTCGAATATGCGAAATAGTGACGTATAGATTAAAGTAAGGTTCGATTCTAAAGATATATTTTTTCTCTTAGCGTTATCGCAGTGTAACAGTAGCGATGTTAGTTTAACTACTTTTGAATTCTTGTGTTTTTTCAATACAGAGTCTAAAAGTAAAAAAAGACAATCAAAAAGATATGGAATCAATTTCTCTTATTAGTAAGTTGCTCGATAAAAAAACACGCTTTGAACATCGCATATTTTTTTTTCATCAACATGATTCTTGATTTGTTCCAATTATTCCCTTTAACTTGACGAAGTGAACAGTTCTTGAAAGCTTGCGTGATTATAAAAACTCATTCAACTTCGTTGCACTTTTTTTTGTTCTTTTCCGGTTGATTCGATAGTTGACACGGCTTTCCTACTTCGTATTATAAATTGTGTCATTAATTTTTTAAAATATTTCTGAAAGTTGTCAGCGTAGCTGTTTTTGTCACTATTTATTTAATTTTTCCATTTAAAAACGTAAACTTTTTCATTTATTGTTCAAGTATAAACAATGTTTGCTTGAAGAAGAAAGCAACGTTGCTGTGGTAAAGTTATGATTAAATTTTTTAACACGACATCACTAGAATTTTCTGTACTCGTATAACGTTACGAATGAAGGTTTTTAGCTCTTGAACGGATGCAGTTTTGAAGAACGAGTTTGAAAGCTACATGCGAACAGTGTGTAGCCGCTATTTAAACGCAATTACACACGACACACATTTGAACTCAATGTCGTGCTACTCACGCGATTAGATTCCATTTACGCTTGAAATATTTTTCAGTGGCTTTGTACAAACCGGTGGAGCGCTTGATGCGGACCACGCTCGTGCTCCGGGATCTCCTCAAACACACTCCTCACACGCATCCTGATTTTCCTGTTTTAAGAGAGGTCTGTAAAATTTTCTTTGGGCTGCTTTTAAAAAATTGTTTTTTGTTGGCTAAAAATAATGCATTGCTTGAATTTTTTGTCACAGATTTTGCTTGGCAATGGTTTAAACAATTGAGACTTTGAAAATGAAAAGACATAATTGCTTTCTTCTTTTAATTTTTTTTCTAACAAGCTGCCATTATATGATCGTTTTTTTTATATGTTGCCTGCGACGACTGTTCAACTATGACGTTGATAAAACCACTAATTTTCATGATTTTGCATAAGTTGTTCGAGACTTTGTAGGTTCATCGCAATAAATTTTTTTTTTTATGAATTGCATTTCCAACACGATGGGTTTGTAATTAGATAAAGAAAAAATTTGTTTGTTAATGGGAGAATTACAGTACAGCACCACTCATCTTGATTTTCAAGTCGATTTTTTTGGCTTAGGTATTGAAGCAGAGTCAAATATTCTTGGATCGTTTAAATTCAACGTCATCGTCTAGTTTTTGGCCGCGTCGAACCCCAACCTCCGCCGTCGCCGCCGCGCGACAAGCCGATAGAGAATTGATAAAACACGGATTTTTGGTCGAGGTACAGTCTTTTTCAATTATTAGTTTAAGTTTTAAATACTTGGTTAAAGGTTTTTGCTTTTTGTGTTACTTTTGACCACGGTTTTTGAATATAATTAAAATACGGCTTGCTTTTCTTCAAATTTTTTTCGTGCACAGCATTTTTACGCCTTTATTTAAACGAATTTAATCACAAGATTGCATTTATCATTGCTAGCGAAATTTTACTACAAAAATTTACAATCGTTTATTAATGCAATTTCGTCTCGTTTCGAATAGGTTGCTACTGACGGTCGGAAATTGCGACATTGTTTCCTTTTCAGTGACCTGCTTCTGTGCGCAAAGTCAAAAAGTACAGCAGGGTAGGTGGCTTGCTTAAATGTTGCTACTTTGCTACCTTGCATCATGGCAAGGTTTGTTTGATTGATTGAGAGCTTTTAAGTCGTGCTAACGACCAATTTAAGATTTTTCCGAGTTAGCATCATGACATAACACTGAAAAGACGTTTTTCAAGTACATGTGCTGCCGCCAAAAAAAGATATAATTAATGAGTTTTATTTGTTTTTGCTTTCTTTGTGGAAAAGCTATTTGAATCAAAGTGATATTTACTTCAACATTTTTCAAAGTGTGTAAAGTAAACGAAGTCACAAGAAAATTTTTACTGGGTTTTTGTTAATGATCTAAATACTTGCCTTTTTTCCAATTTAAAAGTGAGAAGTTTAGTAATTTTTACTCAGGTCATTCAAAAAATTTTTTTATTTAAAAAAATTTAAATAAAATTCCATGCATTGATTTCCTTCTGCGCAACACCATCGCATTATTGACTGTTAATGTAAAAGTTAATTTAATTTTAGATTTCAATTTTACTAAGCTAATTTGTAAATTTTGCTTCAACTTTTCTTTTTGGATACTGCACTTATTTTTGTCATTTGTAAAATGGCAATTAACAACTTTTCCGGACCTAACTACAAAAATGATTCAAAAGTTTGAAAGCATGACCGCTTCTGAACATGTAAAGTTGAAGAGTTTATATGTTGCCTGATTGATGTCTCATTTACGCCTGATTACGTAGGCTATTTACAATTAATAAACAAATTAAGCAGAAAAATTGGATTTAAAACTAATGAACTTGTCGAATTGTTTTAAAAATCTTGCAATACGCTAATGTAATAACGAATTTTTTTAATTTTTGAAATTTGTTTTTGGGTCATAATCTGATCAACTACTTTGATGTAAAAAACTATTTAAGATCGAAGTGCCTGATAAACTTGAATATAACAGTGAATCAAAGTTGGTTTATACTTTCTTTTGCAAATTAGTGTAATGATAATAAAAAAAGTCTTATCATAATAATGCAATAATTAGATAACATGATGTCAAAAAGATTTATTTTTCACTTTTTTATTTTGTTTAAGCTGAAGTTTTGTACCATTTTAACTGTTAGCTAAGACTCTCACTCATAAACCACAAAATATGCTCGAGAGCAGCGTTTCTCAACCTGGAGTTCACCAAATATTTTGATGGGGGCTAGCAAGAATATTTTATACAATGCTTTTCAAACCTATATCCATAGAAAACAGAACGAAAAGGGGGTAGCAGGTTAAATGAAAATCGTTAACGGGGTCACAAACTCCAGAAAGTTAAAAACACTGCTTTAGAGTCTAGACCAGGGTTTCTCAAAAGGGTCCACGAGGTATTTACCGGGAGGCCGCGAGCAGAAGCTTTTTTTTAGTTTTCACTTGACTTTTGGGACAAAATGAAGGAATGAGAGACACTTTTAAAGCGATGACCTTTTCTTTTATTTATTTATTTATTTTTGGTCTTCACTTGACTTGTGGTACAAAAATGAAGAAATCAGAGACAATTTCAAAATGATAATCTTTTTTTATTCTTCCCTAGTCTTTTGGGGCAATATTCTAGGCAGGGGGGCCACGGGTGTTGAGGATCTCTAAAAAAAGAGCCATGAACCGTGAAAGTTTGAGAACCACTGGTCTAGACTATCTTGTCTTATTTAATAAAGATCTTTGAAAAATTGTTTTTACATTCGTCGCAGCGTCTTCCACAACAAAACGACATACGAGTGTAAATGGTACGTGCCCTTAGCTGACTTATCTTTTCAAGCAAGCGAAGATTCGGAAGGTAGGTTGACAAATATCTGGCGTTGGAATTAACTGTAATTCCCTATCCGCGTAATAACTCGCACATTTTTGTGAGTCACGTTTTTCAATAGCTGATGTTTGCCGTACTCTTCGAATAAATTTAAATATTACTATAATGTATTTTTATTCACTAAAACGATGCGGTATCTGATTGAAATTTTTTGAATAATTACACTGAACGACATCCTTGTAGATTTTTTATTTATCTTTACTAACATAATAGTAGCAACAGTGACTGGTCTTCTTTTATTTTTCATATTGCTAAAAATTTATTAGTTGTTGACGTTGTGGTTTAGATGTTTCTCTTTGCGCAGAGAACCTAGTAGGTACACAGAGTTGTGTTATTCATTATATATCTGTAGCAGACAATACTAACAAGAAAGACACATCTTTCAAAAAAAATTTTCTTGTTAAATTTCTTAAGTTGAGAGTAGAGTAATGCAGTAAAAATCTTTGATTCTCAAATACTTTTTTTTGCTGAATGACTTAATGTGATTATTTAGTATCACCCGATATTCCATTGACTGACGAAGATGAACTGCGAGAGCTGAGCAATCAAGCTCAGCAACTTAAATACGAAATTTCGCGGGAACAAAAGCGAAACGAGAAAGAGCAAAAATCAAACGAAGGTGCTCATGCAAGAAACAGGAAAGTGGAAAGACTAAAGAAGAAATTAGCTGAAGTTGAAGCCAAAATGGTGTTAGCTTCACCTGATCTTCCATTAAAAATGTATAACGCCGAAGGAAAGGTAATTTCCGTTCTTTATGCTTTGCATTTGTCTTGATTTTTTTTTACCATTGACATTTTATAGCTTATTACTGCTTTTCACACTGAAAATTATCGCTAACAAACAGTTGTTCAGTATCTGATTTGTTTTTTTATACAAATCCTCTACGATATTTGTACCTAAATATGAGTTTTATTGCAACCTACCAACTGAAATTGTGAAATAAAATGAGCTGGTTACACCAACTCTGATTTCTGTATGCAAGAATAAGTTTAATTTAAACAATTAATACGACTTTTCTAACAACTGTAGTGCTACATCTTCCTCATGTCGTCCGACTACGAACGAACGGAATGGACTGACACCATCTTAAAACAGCAAGAATCCTGCTTTAAAAGTTTCTCTCTTACTTCTCTTGAGATCAGCATGTTGTTGGCTACCTGCGTCAAGCAACGCAAGGTAAAGCGTTCAAACCTTATTAAAGTGGTTTACTTGATGGTTCGACGTTCCTGTATCTACTGAAAGCGCAGCAAAGGTTTACTTGCAAATTAACTAGGATTTTCAGAAGAAAAATTCAGCTGGCCCAGCAAAATTAAATACAATAACCATGTTTGTTTATTGCACCCCACATTGGCGTGTTAGTCAACGACCATAACTTTGTAAACAACATAATTTTTTGTAACTGAACCACGTATGATGATGTAACGGCAGAAAACTGATCTCGTTGACTAGCACCATGATCAAGTCATTTTATATAATAGCCTCTTGTAAACACCTTGTTTTCAGATGAACAACATTGAATCGATGTTAACTCGGGAAGACGAGGAATTGCTCTCGGGATACCTCAGCGTCACAGTTAGGAGTGGTCACGGCTTTCTCACAACCTGCAGTAAGGACCACCGACTCGTCATGTTAATTTTTTGTTGAATTTTTTTAAAAAATTGTTTAAAGCGCAGTCACGACGCCTCTTCTGTGTCTTTGAAAAAGTTGGAAAACCAATAAAAGCGTGCAATACAATAGAAAATATAAAATCCTGCCAATACTAGAGATTTTAAAATTAAAATTAATGCTGTTTTCAGATCCGTATTGCTCGCTTGAAGTGGATTCGTACGGAAAATTTCAAACCAAAGCAAGAACAAGAGTTTGCAAAAACACCAAATGTCCCGACTGGAACGAAGAGTTTGAGCTGGATGTGGATGGAGCTATGACACTTCGTCTACTTTGCTATGACCGGGCTCGAGACGCTCCCGCTGGGTCTTCCATCGAAAAAGACGTTCTCATTGCAAAAGGAAAACTGGGGGTGAGTCTTCTGACGAAAGCGTAATTTATAGATAGACCGAGTTGTGCAAGTAAACCTTGGCATGGTGAACTTCTACTAAAGAAAAACCAAAAGTTTATTTTTGAAATTTCACTTCATTTTTATGAATTAATATATTAAAAGTAAAAAAAATTTTAATGTTGATGAAAAGATACAAGCTAATGTATAAAAAAGCTATTGTTTTTTTACGTTTATACAGTTGGTCAAAAAGTCTTTGTGGGAAAAAGGGGAATGGACGGAAGAGCGGGTGATGATGAACGACCTCGTCATCAACATTTCGGTTAAGTTCAGTGAGAGAGAAAAAAGCATACAGCGGCTGCCCTCCCAGAGGTCAAACGGAGTGTTTGGTGTCGACATAGAAACTGCTGCAGCGTAAGTGAAACAGGGTGTTCTTGATGTCGTTTTGTTAAAGCCACAAGTTACATCTAATTTTGCTTAAGATGAAATTAGAGTGGCAATAGAATTTTTTCTGGATACTCAAACCGTAAATTATTTTATTTTTTACCTTTATTTTTAATTACGGCTTTGTTGAGTAGAAAAAAAATTTTTAGGAGAGATAGCAGTGGCGTGCCCACAGTGGTGCGGAAATGCATTGCAGAAGTAGAACGGAGAGGTATGGACGAGATAGGAATCTACCGCGTGTCCGGGGTTGCTTCCGAGATCAAATCACTCAAGGAAGCTTTTGACACAGGTATAGATTTTTCACGTTCCATATGTATTGTTGATGTTGCCGTATAATTTGAGGTAATGTTCAATGGATTTTATTTTAGAAAATACTGCTATGCAGAAGTTCTTAGTCGTACTTTGTTATTATTGCATTGTTTTAGTCATAAATACCATAATCATATATTTATTTTCCTGGCTCCCAGGATGACGGTGGAGGCACTAATTTTATGGCAACTCTAGAGCGATTATTTCGACCTGCTCTCAGAGCTACAAAGATATTGCTGTCCAGTTGACGTTTTTTTATCTAGGTTTTTACTTATTTACATTGTAATATGACTGAAATGTAGAGCTTCTTTTTAAAATAAATAAGTGAAGGAAATTATTGGGAGATTTTTCACAAAAGCAATAACAACTTGACGAGGGTAAGAGTTGAAGAGAGAATATGTCGATTTCGGTCGCCATCATAACGGCGCACCTTTAAATAATTAATCTGTTATACATTATATAATCTGGTGGAATCTAACGAGCAGATCAGCTACTATAAAAGACTATTTTTAAATCAACGATTTTGAACTTTTCATGCACTGTTAGCTCTTATACGTATTAATAGCGGAATAATAAATGGTATGGAGTAACGAGTTTTAAGTCTTAGTCTGTGTTGCGCTCTTGAAAATAACAGTTTTTGTCTCAAACTAAAGATTATTCGATACTTTTTAAAAATTATACTTACCGTATATAAAGATTAACAAAATTATAATTTGTTGAAAAAAATTTGTGTAACTAATCACAGGTAAAAGGTGTGCACGAGTGGCGTGCGGTCAGGGCATGCAAGTCATGCTTTGCATGACCAACGAAATAGTGCGCGATGACCTATATTTTTCAATTGAATAAAAAACACTAGTGTTTTGCAACGGAATTAGAGAAATGTGAGACTGATCTGAGGCGAAGACTTTTTTTTAGAGAATATCAGGACTTTGGTCGAAAAGAAAACCGGGACTGATTTCAAGTGATGACTTTTTTTTTTTTAGAGAACACCATGATTTTAGGACGAAAATTAGGCTATGTCTTAGAATCTCACACAGAATTCTTTTTGCTACCCATAAAATATTGCATGTCCTACCCATTAGCTACCCACAAAATACCCAATTGCATGACCAGATTTTGGCATACCAGTTGCATGACCAGTCTCAGAGGTCACCGCACGCCACTGGTCCACATATCTATTTTTTATATCTTAATATATTAGTATCTAAACCCATTTAACTTTTTTTTTCTATTAGCACAGCTTTGTCGTAAGTAAATAATATTACTGGTTGTTTTTCGGACAGACCGGAAGGATGTTAATATAGTGTTAGCAGAAGTCGACATTAATGCTGTAGCTGGTCTGTTAAAACTTTACTTCCGGGAGCTTCCAGCACCACTTTTTACAGATGACCAGTACAAGTAAGTTGCGTATAGTTTGTTACTTGCTGTTGTGCTCTCATTAATTATTATAATCAAACAGTGCTAATGATTCTTAACGTTACAAATTTTGGGCACTGTCCACTTTTTAGTTTCCTGAGAATAAATCATCAAACGAATTCCCTCAAAACATAATTAGAACTGAGCACTTTTTTGTGCATTGGTTATTAAAAAACTTTAGCTTTATTAGTGTTTTTAATGTTGTTTTAATCGCTTTTGCATTTACAACTGAACTGGTTTAATCATTAAGCCCGTAAACCAGAGTATAATTTTTACGCAAAATTGCATGACCGTTTGCATGATGCAGAATTTTAAGAGGATTTATTTTTAAACCCACAGGAATTTTATCGAAGCTTCCTCCTTGGCAGATCCTGAAACAAAGCAACGAACCATTACGAGACTTCTTTCCAATCTACCAATCACGAATTACAAGACTTTAAGAGTTTTGCGTCAACATCTAGTTAAGTAAGTTAAGTAAGTTTGAGCTTAGAGGAATAAAAATTGTTTTCAAATTTAGTCATATTAGGAGTGAACACTTTTTCATTGTGATTGCAGTTACAGTATTAAGGGTCGTATTGCTTACATTGTTTTACACCAGATATAAACAATTTTTCTTTTAGTGTTGCCAAAAACGAAAGTGTAAACAAGATGACTTTTCACAATCTGGCAACGGTATTCGGACCGACACTGCTCCGTCCAGCGGAAGAGAGCAACGCTTCCGATCAGAACCTTGCTCACGCGACGATGATGTTGAATACCTTGCGCCTGGATATTCACAGTCAGGTAAAATACTGCTTGTGTCATAAATACGTTAAGCTAAAATTCCATGATTTTTTTGACAGTTCTTGTACTTATTAACGCAATTGATCTTTTCTCTGAAAAGTTTTTAAGCGAAAAGGTCAAAGGCTAGAAATAATTTGACTGTTTTTCTTTGTTTAAAAGTAGATTTTCTTAATCTCTGACATTTGTCTTTCAGATGGACATCCTCATGTTTTGTTTGCAATTAAATGATTTGCCGGATTACGAATCTTTAAAGCGAAGTCTTACTCGAGAAGAATCCTCAAAATACTCTTTAGTAGCCCATAACCTCCCAGATATTTCAAATAAAGATCTAGAACCAAATTCGTCGCAAGATACTGTTAATACTGCCAAAGCCACTGCTCCTGTTAGCCCTTTCTTTCAACCAACAAGTCCCAACCCTTTTACTCATGCTCGCGTTCATCATTATGAGGAAATTGAACTCCCATTGAAACGCAATCCCCCTTACCAATCATTCAAACCTTCTGGATCGGGTAATAAGATTCAATTTCGTCCCTTAACATTTCAAAATCCACCAAATGAAAAACAAACTTCTGAAGATTTTTCTACGGAGCTGTAAAAGTCAGCTTTAAACAAACTTAATATGATATAAACTGCACTTTGCTCGTTTTTCATGGCGTTCAAGTTGTTTGGTTATTTCCGAAACGCGACTATGCAAATGACAAATTAATATTGAAGCTACATTGGCTTATATTTTACATTGTCTGCTGCACATCAAATTAAATTGGGTTCAATGTAGTGATTCGAGATTTTTTCATTTCCTTCTTTAAAGACCTTCTTTCAAAGCTAAACATTTAATGGCACGATCTATTTTACAAGTTACTGCCATTCCTTTTGAGCGTCGAGTGTTGTTTATAAATTATTAATGCAATCGCGTTTTGTACAAAAGTTTATAATAAAAGGGAAAAAGCACGAGTAATCAAAGTTTGAGAAAAGTTTTGTTTATTTTGTTTATTTTATAAAAAAATTTTCGAATTTTTATTTCTTTTTAATATTACGTTTATAAGGTAAAATATAAAGTTTTAAAGAAAATATAACGAACATATTTGTTATTGGTATGATGACAATGAATTTTAATAGTTTTTATATTACTACTGCTCTTGTATTAGAATATCTCTCGATTTCAGCACCGACAAGCTCTTGAAGAAAAACTGTCAAAACTATATGCAGTTTCTCTTGGCATATTTGTATACGACTGATTTATCTAATAGCTTATTTTTTGTGGTTTTAATTCATTCTTTTTATTTATGATTAAATAGCAGTTTTTCACGTGTGTATATAATATTTTAAATTTTTTTTTGTATGATGTCTTGCTTTTGCTGTTATTGTTTTTGTATTTCTTGCTAAAAATGAATATCAATCAGTAAATTTCCAAAACTATTTAGTTTTTAAAAAAGTAATAATTGTTTGTATTAGTTAAATTTTCATTTAATACGGACAAGAATCTATTCCTTTGTACTGAAGGTAAACAACGATTTCCAATCACTGTCTATCATTGGATAAAATCTATCATATACAGTTAGTTGTTTGTATTAGGATTTAAATAATGACTAAACAGTGCGGTTTTTAATCCCAAAAAAAGCTATGCAAATTGTCTTCACCTTTTTTAATCAAAGAATAGACTTTATTTGTTTATCGTATAAAAAAAACGAAAAACAGTTCTATTCTGTGCAGTAAAATTAATTATCATTCATTATTTCTCTGAAGAGTAGAAAAAAATTGAAAAAGCCACAAACGCACAAACCTAATTTTAGAGCAATATTCGTATAGGCTATCTAATTTTAATAGAAATTAGATTTGTTGTTTTTAAAATCTTCAAATATTCATTATCCCACAAAAACTTGCGGTTAATTTATAGTTACTCTCCACGGATTGTGGTATAAAAAAGTGCATCAGGTTTAGGCTGTGCATTTTGGAAATAAAGTGTCTAGTTTTTTCAACAATTGTTACATCTTAAAAAGAAGACTAAAAAAATCAATTTTCAGTTTCAAAATATTTTTGTTCCATTGAATTTTTTCGAGTTTAGGCTTTATTTACTTTTACTTATTATTTTAAATACTTTCTGCTTTAGTTTTGGCTTTCATATTATGTTGGTAATGAAACTAACTTTATGAAACCTTATATACTTATTTGGCAAATACTGTTTCTGATTGCCTTTTTGGACGTCAAACTAAAAACTGTTTTTGGACATCCAACTAGTTGCCTGTATTTTTTCTTTCAGATTAAAAGATTCTGGCTAGCCACAAGATGTTTCACCTGATTCTCACATTGCTATTGCTTCATCTTCAGAGTGTTGATGCAGCAAAAAAATAGGTGGACGAAAGCTACCAAAAATTGACTGGAAAAATCTATGCCACCTCTCAAGGTTGTTTGTCCAGTGCTCTCCATTAAAACGTATTAATTGCTAAACATTCTACACACTTATCGGAAACACTGGGGCTCGTTGAGGTTTCTTACAATTTTGTCGACCTATCCCAGCGATTGCCTGCTGTTTTTAAATCGCTGTTTTGATCTGTGACACAGCCGCGTCCTGTGAGGACCTGTTTCGATTGATCATAAAATCTAAAATCTTTTTAAACAATCTTCCAACAAATTTTAATTAATTATATATTTCTAGCATGAAGACATTAAATTTAATCAAATATAACTGCCACTCCGTGTACTAATAATAACCTACTATAATAAAAAAAAGATGTAATAATTAATTTGGTTAGGTTTTTTTTCCTAATACCACTTTTTTTATTTTATCTTTATATTTATTCCCCTGACTCGCAGGAAAGCGACGGAGGCGCTAATACATAGGGTAGGCAATTACCCCGACCTGCTTCCGGAAATGCCAAGATATTGCTGTCCGCTTGTAATTTAATAGAGATATGACTGTAACTTAGAACTGCTTGCCAAGACCACCAAACAGGGAAAGTGCCGTAAAGTGTCTTTTCCGAGGACACAACGGAATATGCAAGTGAGTTTTGAACCGAGACCGTGTTCGTCACGAACACGGCGCTCTAACCACTCGACCACGCTGCCGACAAAATTTTAAGATTGTTCTAAAAACCAAAGATTTTATTTACAAAACTTTTTTTTTAAATATGTAGCTTTCAAAAAGGCTTTTATAGAAAAATTGAATATTTTCATTCAGCTCTCTTCACGAGGTAGAAGATACTGAAGAAAACTAAGCGAAAACGCTTCAGTTGCGAATACAAGCCGATTTAGTTGTCTTACAATTTTTTCGGATGATGTTTCTTGCTATTAAACACGATTGCTGAACACTCCTAAATATTTTTCTATGTATGTTTTTGATGTAGTAATTTTATTTGTTTTATTTTGGATTTTTTTGCATAAAAATTTTTGATTGATTGATTGAAAAAAAGAATTTGTTATATATTAAATTTTCTTTTAAAATTTTAGAACTTTTGTTAATGTTCCATCGGTCCCGTACCATTGTCCCAAAGTTCGAAGGGAGTGGGAGCAATAAAAAATTACCAAAAAATTATCAATAAACTTGAAACAAAATATTAAGAAAGATTTTTATGTAGTTCATTTTAGACTTACATACTATGTAAATTACAAAAAACCTATTTTTGGTTATAAAATTATAGTCAAGAGAAAAAATCTGTTTTATCGGTTTCGCATTTTCGCCTCATTTGCCTCCTTTCCCGATAGGCTTATGTACATGGCCTACTAAAACAATACGGCGGAATTGGTCGCATTTTAGCAACGATTTCAAAGCGCCCATTAGAATCGCTGAGAGAAAGCAAGCTTCGAGGCGCCGGAAGCGGGAGAAATTATCGCTTTGGCCTTGTAGCAAAAGCCCTGCAATAAGTTTTATGAAGCGCTTTTGTTTTGAGCCATTGACGCTTTTCTGACAACCTAATCAACGCGTGACTGTTGTCAAGTTTTTAGTTCAGAGGTTTTCGCAGCTACATACAGACAATTGCTGAGTTTTGAGTTGTGATAAAAATAATAGTTTGCTGTTGAAGTTTAATCTGATATATGTGTTTATGTTGTATCTTATTTAGATGCCCATAACTTTTTAGTTAATTAAAGGCAAACAAATGTGAAGTGTAAATATCATTACAGCCTAGTAATATTTTCAAAACGGAGGGGTACACGGGGAGCAGATAGTTCCCTTTGAAATTTGCCGTACAGAAGCAGTGGGTGAGGTTTGTCTGAACAATCATATAAACTCGACCAAAATTAAATGTAACAAAAATTATAAAATAGTTATTTGACAGCAGCAAATAGCTAGCAGTAAGTCAGCAAGTGTGCAAAATAGAACTGAACTAGCAAGAAATAAAAGAAAACTGAACTGAACCGAAATAGGGGAAAAGATGTACTCTTTTGTTGGATAAGGTACTCACAATAAATGTAGAAAGAGGCCAACAAGCGAAAATATAGGCCTAGAAGTTGAAATCAGGCAATGACCTTTTTTTCTTTTTAGTCATTGTTACACTTTTTAGACAAAAATGACACAGGTTTTAGTAAAGACTTTTTTTTCGTCATCATTACATTTTTGAAACTAAATGAAGAAATCGGACACAGATTTAAAAGAAATTTTTTTTAGTCATTGCTACATTTTTTAGACAAAAATGACATGGATTTTAGGGAAGATCTTTTTTTACTCATCACTAGATTTTTGGGCTGAAAATGGTCGCAGACTCAAAGTGGCAACTTTGTAAAATATTGCAAAATTATGATTTAAGCAATCACCTAAAAATTTTAAGCAAGTTTGCATTGCCCTCGAAATGACAGTATGACAGTGACACTTTCTGGAAAATATTGGATTTGCAGCTCGTTTGATAGTATCATCGTAAACAGTTGTCTCCGAGATTTGACTGCTACCGGATAAACTCATGGTTAGAATGATTACGGAATATGTCCGAAACAAATTTTTACTACCGGCAACACAAGCGAAGCAGGCTCCGCCGTCTGAGAAACGACGTCATCAGGGATCAAGTTTGTCCTTTTTTTAACATAAACCACGACGAATACCTTTTGTCTTTGCTTTTTTCCTTGCTTTTTTTCTTACGACCACAGTGCAGGATAGAATAAATAAGGTTTCATGTATTAGACTAAAGAAATGTCTTCACTTTAGTGAAAAAACTGTTATGAGCTGCCTTGGTGAAACTATTAAATTTTATTTTATTTTATTTATTTAAATTGTTTGCATCAGACACCAAGGTCCATAGACAAGCAATGACAAGGCAAAACAACACAAGACACAAAAGCAGAATACCACGAGAAAAAAAAAAGGGAAGTGCAGTAACACAAACACAAAGGAAAAAAAGAAAAATTAACTAAATAAAATAAAAAAAAATAAAAAAAAACAGCTATGGTAGAATGAGTAGAAAAATTACCTAATTTTGATAAAGTGTATTGTTATAATTGGTCCAGAAAATAGATTTATACAGGGCATCAGAAGACATTAAGCAAGAAATGTATACATTGGATGAATTGTTGCATCTTTTTAAGAACGAATATAGTAATTTCTAATTAAGGCATCAAAGGTCTTAATATTAGATTGAATTTGTCGAGTTCTAGCAGATTCCTGTCCAAGTATGTTGTGTAGAATTCTGAACGAGTTGTTGTATACAATACGAACACCAATTTTTGTTATCAGTATTTTTGTTTAGAAAGAGCATCTTTACAAAGCTTAAAAAGAAACAAACCTATTTTAATTAAACCAGTTGATAAAGGCGGAACCATCGTGGTTCAAAGCAGATCAGATTATATAAAGGAAGGAAAAAATTAACTCAACAACAAACAGAGCTACCAACCACTTTCTTGAGACCCGACTAAGAATTTTAAATTAGAGCTAATTAAACTAATTAAGTCTTTTCCCGGTTTCTATAAATCCCAACTCTTGTCCTACATCCCTCCCAATTCACAACCTGGAAAATTTTATCTTCTCAAAATCCACAAACCAAATAATCCCGGCCGACCCATCATTTCTAACAATAACACTCTTACTGAACCCTTATCACACTTCGTAGTATTGATGAGCCGTAAAGCACGTGGTTGGGGAGGCACTAATTTTTTAAAGTAATGTTGGTACTAATCAGTGATGAAGGTCTCGAGACTGGTCTTGGTCTCGGTCTCGAGGTGATGTGACCTCGGTCTCGGTGTTTTTTAAATTGTCTCGAGGCTGGACATTTTTTGATATTTTTTATTTGATGTTATTGTGATGAGTTTTGCAATTTGCTAAAAAATAACACTCAATTTACTAGCTTTGCTGCAATTTGAAGTGGTGAAACCTTAGAGTCGAATTTCTTTAATCTTTAGTTTGGCAACTTTCTTCGTTTATTTCAATGAAGATTTTTATTTTGATCAGGCCAATCTGTTTCAAGCTAACCTGATTACAAAAAACTTTATTTAAATTGTTTTTTTTTGGCAACAAACAAGCCTGGTAGTGCTTTGAATGTTTTTACCCACATCCTTTCCCTTCAAACATTTACACCAAATTAATCCAATTTTAGAAAAATCAAGTAACTTGATTACGTAAGCTTGTTTTTTGTAGTTAAAAGACAAGCTTTAACAGAAGAACAAAAGAAATAATATAAAAAATCTAGATTTACAACAGCAAGATAAATTATGAAGCTTTAATTTAGCCTAAATGCAGCAGTAGCCCCCGAGAGTGAACATGAATTTTTAAATGTTGTTTGTTACAGTTAAGCTACAGCTAGTTACCTACCTTAAAATCTAGTACGCCTGCCAAAAGTTGCTTTAAAAGTGTATGTTTTAAAGCATTGATAAAAAATGACTTTAACGTTAACTGGAAGCTAAAGTTTCTAAATCTTCAGTTTAAAAACGTCTTAAAGTACAATTAGAATTAGACTCCAATAGTGATAACGCTATGTTAACTATAAAGTTGCCCGGAGAGTTACGCTGATACAATAGTATACAAGAGTATACTATTGTATACTATTTATACAATAGTATAGTTCAAACCTGTGCAAAATATGACCTGTAAATGCCCAGAATATGGCGCGCAAAACGATTAGTAAAATTTTATTTCGAGTTTCTTTTAGTTCGATAGGGCAGAAGTGCAGTTACATCAAATGATACAATTCTTAAATCACTAACTGTTAGGATTGCATCACGGGTGCCCAATTTTACACACTGCTTTGAAGGGAACCCATTTTTCTGACATCGATTTCATCAAAATGGCTACGACGACGGAGCTCAAAAAAATACCAAAAAATTCCTTCCAAAAACGTTTTGATCGTGGAAAAGGCGAATTCACAAGTGTTTTCAAGTAAAAGGGGATTACTTTGAAGGAATTTGACTTTGGTATATTTCAATATTTTTCAATAAAATTTTTATAACACCAGTCTCGTTACTTTTCGGACACACCTCGTACGTTATAACATGTACAGAAAAAGTTGTGCATGGTCACCGCACCAGTTGTGCAAAAAAAGAGTGATTATCGTGTTTAATGTGCATATTGTAATTATTGTGCAAATATTGTAGCTTTGGAAAAAGTAGCATTTTTGCGTGCAATTATGTCAAATCTTTAGCGCTTTCGGCGCTAAATACGGTATATCAGAAATTATAGGACTTAATCTTAGTGTAGTAAACATATTTTCGGAAGGTATTGCATTTGCAAGAAACATTCTAGTTGTCTGATTATTAAAATGGAAATATTTTGCATAAAATCAAAAATCAACTAAACACCAGATTTCATATTTTTACCAATTCGAAAGGGATTTGATGAAATTCTGATTCTGTTGCTTTGCAAGCAAAAATATAAAAAATTACCATAACATTTAATGGCCAGCGAAGGTTAAGTAATTTTATTAAAACACCATAGAGTTTAAACCAGAGTTTTCCAAAATGAGGTCTGTGATGAGCGCACAAGGGGTCCGCGATGATATGACAAAATTTGTCAACATATATACCTGGTAAAGTAATCTGTACCATGAAATCCGAGCCAGCTTCAAAGTGAAGACCTTTTGTAGAGAACACTTTTCTTTAGGGACGAATTTTTGTCTATAAGCGAGCATCCCGGTTTGCCCCTACGGAAATATGCCTGTTTATAAGCATTTATTTTTTAACGGATTTTGTGTTATTTATTTTTGGGTTTGTTTTATCTTTCCTCGTTGGTTGGGCAGAAAATTGATGCGACATAAGATTGGGATCCATGATAAAAAAGATTTGCAAATAGAGGTCCGTGGCCCAAAGAGTTTGTGAATAACTCTGACTAAACCACTGTAATAGGTTATATGGAAATTAGCACGATTCCTGACAAACTTTTTTTAACATAAAAAACAAAGCAGAAGACAACGTATTTATTCGGCCTTTCATGTATCCAAGGCATAATTTATCCGAAAAATTAAGATAAAACATATTCACTGCATGTTTTTTACATCCAAAGCATAATTGATTTTTGAAAGTGAACAGTTGGATACGTAAGATATTGTTTTCGCTTTGTTAAATACAATTTTTAAATGTCAAATGAAATCCAATGTATGACAGAGTTTTAGATTACCATTAACCAATTTTTGGTTTTTACATAAAAAAGTTGGCAACTTTGCTTAATTGGCAACTAAAAACAAAAACCAAACAGCAAAGAAACAAGACAAACCAAATTCTTTGAAGCGATTTAAATTTTGAAGCGTTTTGGTAACCACAGGTTTCCTGATTGAGCAGGTGTGAACAAAAGAAATTTAAACATTTCTAAGTCCAAATGGAATATTTTTCTATAGATAATTGTTTTGTCGTTAGTAAAAATTGTATCACGTTATTGTAAAAATAAACACAATTTTTTACGACGTGAATGCCAAATGATAATTATTAAAATTATTTTTAATTAGCTGCTTGATACTATTAATCAAGTATTATAACCATAAACCGAACAAAAATGAACAAAAATGAACAAAATTTATATGATATTCAGGAACGAAATAGCTAAAGAGCAGTGATTTCTAGATATGTATCAAGAAAGTACAATTTTGGTGAGAAATAAATTTTTTTCTACCATAATGTTGCAATGTTAACTAGCACAAGTAAATTTATAAAATAATTTATTTTTCAAACGTTTTTGGCTTTTAAACACTTTTGGCTTTTTTTCTAATTAATTATTTATTTTCATTTTTACTCACAATCAACTTGAAATTACTCATAGTGCAAGTAGAAATAAAGATTTTGAATAAGGAAGCAAACAAAATACATTATTACATGCACAACTAACATTGTGCATGGTCACTGTACCTTTAAACAGAGCAGTGTGGTGTTGATAAAAGAAGAAAGCAAAAAGAAGATAATTAATACACAAATCTAGCCATAGTCAAGAATGTTGTATAATTATGGGTGGGAGAAACAACAAACTCAAAGACCAAAAGGGTCTGGACCAAAAAAAGGTCAGGCAGGCAAAGAAACCCACCAAAAGAAATCTTGCCATGGGTCAAAAAGGACCATTTCAAAACCATTTCAATTTTTCATGACGAACATAAACTTAAAATGAAATTTAACAATGACTGTTTTTTTAGATTCATTTCAAGTTAAAAGTTTTTCTTGAAAAGGGCTGAAGAAACCAAAAATATTTGAAAAATAAACTATTTTATAAATTTACTTTTACTGTTTAGTATCACAATTCAAAAAAAGCTATTTAAAAAATTTAAAAAATTAGCTTTATATATTAACAGGATTGAAACCTATATTTTTACTAATTAGAGCAGGATGAGATGAGAATTTGTTGTAATAAACTCTTGCCATAAGAAAAAATGAGTTTATTTTGAAAATTTTTTGAGTCTTCAAGAAAGTCACCATAAATAATTTTCATAAAACTAGCCCAGAATCTCTTTACACCTCTAGGATGGAATAAAAAATAAACCAAAAGGAAAAGGGGATCTCTTCAAAAAGCAATAGTAACCATAGGGAGATTCAGGTTGGTTTTACAACCAAAAGTTGCTTGTGGTGACTTTTTAAAGAGACCCAAATTTTTATCTCACTTCACTTGGCCATTTTTAATAACTGTACTTATGCAGTCAAAAAAAGGTTGGTATTGATCTTACAAATACAGTAGACCCTGCTTAGTAAATCCAGCTGTATATTTAGATGCAAAATTGCTTGGAACAGAAATTCAGCATTGTAAAAATGTTTCTTTATAAATCCAATATTTCATAATACTATTAGATACATTTTCAAAATTGTTGTCACCAAACTACTTAAATTGAAGATTAGCTAAATCTTGTATAAAGCTCAGACAGCACAAATTTAATGTGTTTTCAGACAATTGCATGCCAAGCAGTTTTTTGAAAAGCAGTGTACAATTGAGTGTGAACAAAGCATATTAAATTTTACTGAATAAATGTGTAATGAGTATTAATCAATGTGCTATATTTTCTATAGTTTTTTTATGTTGTGCATGAGTCGTAATAAATATGCTGTATTTTCCATTCATTTTAACTCTATTTTGCAATGCCAGTTATAAAATGTGCCACTTATTAAATTTAAAAATACTTGGAACAAAGATGAATTTATTAAGTTGGGTCTACTTATGTAAAAAAAGCATTACTACATCTTCTTTTAAATTAACCATAGGAAAAAATGAAATTAAACAAACAGATCATGTAAGATATTTAGGTATTTTTTTGGATGACAAATTAAATTGGGAACATCATGTATCTAACATATGCAGCAAATTGTCAAAAACAAGTGGCATTTTTTATAAACTAAGGCATTATGTGCCATTCAGTACTTTAAGAATATTATATTTTTCGTTAATTCAATCGCACTTACAATATTCTATTTTAAACTGGGGACGGGCTAACAAAACACTCTTGATGACCATAGAAACATTGCAAAACAGAATTATAAGGGCTTCTTTATTTAAGAACATTAGGACCCCAATTAACATGCTATACAAAGAATTTAATGTGCTAAAACTATTTGATCTTTTTCAACTAGAAGTTGTTAAATTTATGTATAAATTTGAAAATCATATGTTACCTTATTGTTTTTATAACTATTATGATAAAATAAACAGTGTGCATCAACATTCAACAAGATATAGCACTGATGGAAATTTTTTTCTGCATTCTGTTACAAAACAATCTGGTAAACAAAGACTGCAATACATTGGAGCAAAATTGTGGTCTACTGTACCCAGTGATATAAAAAAATTATCTCTTATTTCTTTCATTAAAAATTACAAAGTAATTCTTTCAAAAGCCTATGAAAAATAATAATAAGCAAAGTAATTATTTAAAAAAAATAGTATTACGAATAATACATATATATCAGTTTTCTTAATGTCATATATTGTTTTTTTTCTTTGACATATTTGTGCTATGCTGTTTCTTCAACTTTCACCAATTATATATATTTCAATAACTTATGTATACTGTATATTTCCTATATCAATTGTATTGCATTAATTACTTGTATTGCATGCCCTCTTTATCATTAATATAGTTGTTTTTGTTATTTTCGATTAACTTGATATAATGTAAAAAAGGAAATATATGTTTCTTTTTTTTTTACATCGTTTGCTTGAAATCATATTTATTGTGTATTTCATATCTACAACTTTTATTGTGTATTCATATATAAATTTCTTGAAATCATATTTATTGTGCATTTTTTTTAACCTTTAATTTTTTGTGGAATTTTCACCTTTATGTGCTTGAAATCATATTTATTGTGTATTTCATATCTACAACTTTTATTGTGTATTCATATATAAATTTCTTGAAATCATATTTATTATGTATTTTTTTTAACCTTTAATTTTTTGTGGAATTTTTCATTTTTCTGTGCTTGAAATCATATTTATTGTGTATTTCATATCTACAACTTTTATTGTGTATTCATATATAAATTTCTTGAAATCATATTTATTGTGTATTTTTTTTAACCTTTAATTTTTTGTGGAATTTTTCACCTTTATGTAGGCTACCAATACTGTAACTTTAATCAGTTTATTTTAATGTATAATATTACTTGTTTTTAGACTTATGTGTTGTATTTTTGTTTATTGTTGTTTTTCTCTTTGTAAATTTCTCGGTGTGTTTTGTACCAGCTGTAAATTGTTATGATATCTGTTGTATGTCATTGCATAATGGTGTGTACTATTATTTGTTTCTACTGAATTGTAGCCTATTTGAACATGTACATGTTATCACTTTAATTATTTTGAGGTGCTGGCTGACTTTGGTGACCTTGTTGGTCTTTCGCTGGCATCTAGTCATGGCGACCAAATGTTTTTGTAATGCATTTATATATTTTGTTTTACTTGACTTTTCGTGTCTTGGTCGTAGACAAAAAAAAATAAATAAATCTAAAATCTAAATCTTTTAAAATGTGTAGGTCAGTGTGGTTGATGTGGTTGGCATGATTGATGTGGTCAGGTGGTTGACATGATCAGCAAGGTTGGTGAGTTTACCATGATTACATATTTAAGTTTTTTTAGAAACTGACTGTATTTCTAGTGTAAGTTAATGGGGAATGGTGAAATGATCATTTAGTTTTGGAAAGTTGGCAAGCTTAGCCATATAAAACATTTCAATTTTGTGAAACCGACTGTATTTTCCATGTAAATAATTATGAAAGCAATAGCATAATTGAGTCAACCTTGCCAATCTCGCCCATGGAGACCTTGCAGAATAATTATGCTTTTCACCAACCTAGCCAGCCATGCTGACCATGTCAACCACATCAACCACGCCGACTTATACATTTTAAAAATACCATGGTTTACAGTATTTGCAGCAAATATAAACCTAGTAATAATAGTTTAATCAGTACTTGGTTAAGGTTTTGGCTTTTTCAAAAGTTATGATACTGTAAATTTGCCATGAAATTTTCAGTGTCAATACAGGCAATAGACATGGTTGGCTTTAAGGCATTGGCTTTTTCAGAAATTATGATACTGTAAAGTTGCATGCATGTTGTTGCTGTTTAGAACCTACTCTTGTCATTCTGTTGTATCTCTCTAAAAGACACTTTATGACACATTTTCTGCTTAGCTGTCTTATCAAGCAGCTTTAAATCTTCTTTCTCTTTTGGCTTTTCTCTATGATCAGGAGTTGCCACAGCAGATGATGCTCTTCTGCAGTGCTCTGTTTCTAACGTCTCTCTCTTTCACACCAACTTCTTTTATATCCTCCTTCACTACATTTAGAAACCTTCTCTTTGGCCTCCCTCTTTTTCTCTTTTCCAGTAACTCCATTTCCATCACCTTTCTTCTTACATACTCCTGATCTCTCCTCATGACATGTCCATACCACCTCAGCCTGCCTTACCTCATCTTTATTTCTAACCGTTCTACCTTAACTCTACTCTTGATGTACTCATTTCTAATCTTGTCTTTTCTTGTCACTACCATAGCAAACCTCAGCATTTTCATCTCTGCAACTTCCATCTTTTCTACTTGTTTCTTTGTTACCACCACCACCATCTCAAGTTCATACACCATTGGTGGTCTCACCACTGTACTGTACACTTTTCCTTTTACTCTAGCTGGTAACCTTCTGTCACAGATTATTATTCATTACCTTTTAAATTTTGGAAAATCCTCAAAGCCTGCAAGCAAACAGTAAAGAAGACCCATTTTTTGTTAGGATGAAATTTTTAGATGATTGATGGTATTGAGAGAAATTTACATAAGTTAAAATGATTTTGTCGACGCCAACAATCATCTTTATATGAGGTTTTGTTATTTGTATTTAAATATATTTTTTGAAATTTAGATGTGCTTTTACCAAATGTATCTTTTAGCTATAAAAGTCTTTCACTTAAAAGTATATGTTAGCCTGACTAGTAGCTTGGTCAAGAATGGCCTTTTTTTCTTTTAATATTGCTTTAATTTTTGGTTATTTTGCAGTTAAAAAATGTGTTGACTAAGGTTTCTGATTTTCTAATTTTGAAAAAATCTGCAGAAAAAGGAAAAATCTAACCTGATTTCTGGACACAGAAAAAGACCAAGAATTTAAACATTTTACATGTAAAATCAGAAAGGCAATAACGCATTTAAGCTAGATTTACTAACTTTGCACAAGTTTTTAAAAAGTAAGCAAGTTGAAAGTAATAGTTATTACATTGTAAGAGGAAAGAAAGAAGGACAAGATTTAAGTGGACAATGTTTGAAAGAAACAAATGGCAAATTTGCGTTCAGCAAGAAGGATCAAAAAAGAGTATGGAAAGAACATATGGAAAAGACAATGAATAAAGAGAAGGCTCAAAAGACTGAGGTTGGTATAGTGGAAGGTCCAGTGAAAAAAGTTTCTTTAGAGGAAATAACAAGTGCAATAAAAAAATGAAATTAGGAAAAGCATCTGGACTTTCAGAGGTAAGCATGGAAATGATAAATGCAAATGGGAAAGTTGAAATTGATGTTATGATGAAACTTTGTCAGAGAGTACTTGATGGAAAAGGAATGCTAGGAGATTGGAAGACTAGTGTGATGGTGCCAATGTACAAGGGAGAAGATGTGACAAACTGTAGTGCATATAGAGGAGTGAAGTTATTGGAGCATGGAATGAAGATCAAGCATTGGGGAGGTAGATGATATGCAATTTAGCTTTATGCCAGGAAGAGGGACAACAGATGCTCTTTTTATAGTGAGAAGAATGCAACAGGAAGAAGGATAAAAAGTTGTACATGTGTTTTGTGGATTTAGAGAAGGCTTTTGACAAGAGTTTCAAGAAGAGTAATGCAATGGGCGCTGAGAAAGAAAGGACTACCAGAGATCATGGTAAAAGTGGTGATGAGTCTGTATGAAGGTTCAAAGACAAAGGTTAAAGTTGGATCTGAATTTTCAAAAGAATTTTATGTAGCAGTTGGTGTACATCGGGGATCTGTTTTGTCACCTTTGTAGTTTGCAATTGTGGTGGATGTTGTGACAGAGAATGCAAGAGAAGGCTTAATGAATGAAGTTTTGTATGCAGATGAGTTGGTACTGATGAGTGAAACAATGGAGGGTCTGAAGGAAAGGTTTTTAAAATGGAGAAGTGCATTGGAGAGTAAGGGACTGAAGGTGAATCTTGAAAAGATGAAGGTGATGGTATGTGGATCAGAGGGTGAAGTTATACAAAATAGAATAGACCCATGTGGAATATGTGGCAAAAGGGTAACTTTCAATTCAGTGCTATGCACAAAATGTGACCAATGGATTCATGGAACGTGTTCTAAATCAAAGAAAGTAACTCCAAGATTTTTTGTATGTAATAAGTTAATAAAGCAACAAATGGTACGGGAGAAGAGCAACAGGAGGTAATGTGTGATAAAGTGGAAACTGTAAAGGGATTTTGTTATCTTGGCAATAGGTTGAATGCCGGTGGAGAATGCGAAGCTGCAGTGACTGCAAGAACAAGAGTGGGATGGAAGAAATTCAGAGAGTGTGGATAGATACTGTTTGGAAAAAGATTTTCTTTACAGATAAAAGAAAAGGTATATAAAAGCTATGTGAGATCAGCTATGTTATATGGAAGTGAAACATAGTGTTTGAGAGAAAATCAAGTAGCTATTTTGAAAAGAGCAGAAATATCTATGGTGAGAGCACTATGTGGTGTAAAGTTGGTGAACAAGAGGAATACAGAGGAGCTGATGGACATGTTGGGATTGAAGGAAGCAGCAGATAAATTGGCAAAGGCAAATGGTGTTAGGTGGTATGGTCATGTTTTGAGACAACCTGAGGAAGATGTTTTGATGAAGGCAATGGTGCATAAAGTGGATGGAAAGCGTTAACAGGGCCAACTGAGGATGAAATGGAGGGAACAAGTTGAAAGAAGCATAAGAAGGATTGGTTTGAAAAAAGAAGATGCGGCAGATCAGTGTAGGTGGAGAGAAGGTGTAGGAAGAATTGCAAAAATAGTGGGATGTATCCGGCCACCTCCATTAACTGGAGATATTTAAACTGGAGTAAAATTGGATTGATGATGATGATTGTCACAGTACCAAAATAACTAGAACTATGATTTTTATATGCAAAGCCAAATTTGCAAAAACAACTGACCCAACAATATGATCATAGTGATGCAACAAATTGCCCAAATTAAATTGAAATTTATCAGTATTATTAGTGTTTGACTGAAACCTATTAAGAATTTAATCAAATCTAAAACAAAAAAATTGTAGAAGTATATTTTTTTTTACTAGAAATCAAGCCGCTTAAAAACAAGAAGCACCAAACTCAAGTTTTGCTCTTGTTAAGCTTGTTAGTGATACATATCTCATTGTGATTCAAACTGACTAGATGTGGTCCTCCATGCAGGAGAGAACAACTCTAGACCACACAAGCTGGACAACAACTTGACTATAAGCAGCTCAGAAATTATTCCTGGCTTTACTGTGCAAGAAATATATAGAATCCACTATGTTGTAAGACCAAGGCCACACCTCATGACCAGGTTTCTTTTTATCAATTATATTTCTTTTTATATTTACCATCAGAAAAGAACTAGGAATTTATTTTTGTTAGAAGCAGGAAATGGAAGATGCAAAAAGGCACTATATCTCAGGAATTTCCAAAACTGGGATATCAGTTGTCAAATTCTAGTGGCAACTGTGTCTATTTTCAACCCATCACAAATTGCAAGCTGTAAAGTATTGGCAGCATTTCAAATATGATAGTGTTAAATTGTAAATAATTTATAAAGGATGATATAATAGATTTATTCAACCTTAATTAATGCCACTAATATCTTTGTTTGCACCAGCTGTAAAATTGTCAGACAATTTGTTTTGATTAGTTCAAAGGCTAACAATGCATTTTGGTTATTGGTGTCTCTTACTGCCATTCTAACTCTAGTCAATTAATTTTTTAAGTTAACAAATGGAGCGTTCACTGCAAAACATTTTAGTGTATGCCTTGTAAATGCATCTGTTTTGTAAAACAATATGTTTATCAGATGATTTTTTAACACATAGTAAAAAGTATAATATTTTAATAGCTGTGTTGTCATTGTCATCATCATTTGGAAGAGCATTGAGCCTGAAACAAACAAGACTGGGGCTGAGGGTTTATCCTTTTATTACCTGAGATTGATGCTTTGCCCAGATCAGATGCTGATAATGATGGCATTGAGCCAGCATTGAGTTTTGTCATTCAAAACTGTCAGACCTTGTGCTCTGTGTGGTGCCTAATGTATGGGGCATGTTGTTCGTATGTGGTCTGCAGTTTGTTCAGGGGTGCAGCACTAGCAGTTGGGTTCAAGGAGCAAGACCCCATTTGTGCCAGGACAAATGAAATCACCCAACACCAGTCTGTAGGTGATTAAGCTTAACCCAAGCTGCAGGGGGCAAGCTCAATCCAACAAGCCTGCCACTGATTATGGGCATGAAAAGACAGAACCTGGATGTACTCTCACAGTACTTTATTTTTACCTGTAATTCATTCACTGAGAAGTGCAGATGCGTAGCTGGCACAAATGGGCATCTAGATCAGGGCTACTCAATTAGTTTTAGCAAAGATCCAGATACAAAAGTTTAAAATTCACTGAGTCCAGTCCCACTGAATTTATAATCTACAATAGTTTAATGTAAATGTAACATGCCTTAAAAACACAAAGTCATATATTGTTTCTGCTTTTATAGATCATTTATAGCCAGTGCAAAAAATGACGTTTATTTTTTGTGAGCTCTTTAAATCTGCGTTTTAATTCAGTGGTTGCAAATCAAAGACTGTGGTGTACATGTTTGAAAATGCTGACTCACAGGATACAGCAATAAGTTGACCCAAACATGGTAAGAATATGTACTTCCAATTTGCTAAGAATAGGAAAATTGTTTGGAGAAATTTTCTACCAAAACTTCTCAGGTGTACAATTACAGAAAAATTCTTTTACTACATTTTCTTGAAATTCAATTAGCTCCAACTGAACTTTTGTTGGATCTATTCACTTGCAAATGTCTTTTGCTTCGACTGAAATTGTTGCAATGTCTGTTACTAGAAAGGGGTCTTTAATGAACAGCAACAAATATTATTCCAGAGAAAAGTTACAAAAGCATACTGCAAAGTTAATTGTCAACTTATCAATAAATTGCATATATCTGTCTTCTTTTTTACCTTTGAATTGTCCTAAAAAAGGCTTGGAAAATGGATAAGATTACTCTGAATATCATGTTTGAAAATTTCTAATTTTTTCTGAAATGCATGTATTGCAGTGATTCAATCAAATATAGTGCATTTTTCTCCTTGCAATTTCACTTTCAAGTCATTAAAATGTGACATTATGTCAGTCAAAAAGTCAACAATTTTCATTTTCTTATCATCATCTCTTACATACGTTAAAAATACCTTTGCCTTTGCATTGTTTTAACCTTGAAGAAAAGCCAATGACTCCTTCCTAATCAACCAGAATCTCTTCAACACTCTTCCTCTACTTAACCTGTAGATTGTTGTGCACAAGTAACTCTGTATAACTTGCATCATTTTTTGAAAGAAAATTTTAAAGTAAACAATGCTGCAGTGTGCATTTTTCTCTTTTTCTCTGTGAATCAACTATTTTGTGCTGATGCAGGCATTTCATTCAATTTTTCACATATAACATGGCTGATTTCACCATTTTAAAAATAACATTTTCTTCAACTTCAGGTTCTCGATTGTCATTATATGCTTTTTTTAATTTTTGGTCTTCTTTTCTTTCTGACATCTTCTCCTTTCAGCCTTTCCTTTCAGTCAGGGGTGGCCACAGCGTCTCATCATTCTCCACATCTTTCTGTCTTCAACATCCGTCTCCTTTGCACCAATTTCCCCCATATCTTCTTTCACTACATCTAAAAATCTTCTCTTTGGTTTCCCTCTTTTCCTCTTTCCCAATAACTCCATTTCCATCATCTTTCTTCCTACATACTCTTGGTCTCTCCTCATGACATGTCTATACCACCTCAGCCTGCCCTCTCTCATCTTCATTTCTAACCATTCTACCTTAATGGTACTTCTGATGTGCTCGTTTCTAATCTCGTCTTTTCTTGTCACTCCCATAGCAAACCTCAACATTTTCATCTCTGCGACTTCCATCTCTTCTACTTGTTTTTTTGTGACTGCCACTGTCTCAAGTCCATACACCATTGCTGGTCTTACCACTGAACTGTACACTTTTCCTTCTCCATCCGTTCCATCCTGCCTGTACTCTCTTCTTTACCTCCCTCTCACAACCACCACTTTCTTGCACCATTGATCCCAAATAGTTAAATTCCTTTACTCTTGGCACTTTTGTATCCTCCATCCTTACTGTTTCGTCATCATTTCCTCCATTTATGCACAGATATTTGGTCTTTGACCTACTTATTTTCATCCCTCTTCTTTCCAATGCATACCTCCAGGATTCTAATCTCTGCTCCACTTCTTCCCTGGTCTCTTCACAAATCACAATATCATCAGCAAACAGCATCGTCCATGGTGATTCTCTCCTTACTTCATTCGTTAGCCTGTCCATTATTACTGCAAACAGGAATGGACTTAATGCTGATCCCTGGTGCAGTCCAACCTTAACCTTGAAACTTTCTGTAGTTCCTACTGCACACCTCACCACTGTTTCACTTCCCTCATACATATCCTGTACTAGTTGTACATACTTTTTCACTATTCCTGATTTTCTCATACAGTACCACAGCTCTTCCTGTGGAACCCTGTCGTAAGCCTTCTCTAGGTCCATGAATACACAATGTAGCTCTCTTTGACCTTCCCTGTACTTTTCCATCAATATTCTTAAAGCAAACATGGCATCGGTGGTTCCCTTTCCTGGCATAAATCCATATTGCTGTTTACTGATCTCCACTCTATCTCTTAACCTGGCTTCAATAATTCTTTCCCATACCTTCATTGTGTGGCTCATTAGCTTTATTCCTCTGTAGTTTCCACAGCACTGTGCGTTCCCTTTGTTTTTATAGATTGGGATAAGCACACTCCTCCATTCTTCTGGCATCTGTTCACCCATTAATAGTCTGTTGAACAGTCTGGTTAAAAACTCTATTCCCATCTTTCCCATGCACTTCCAAACTTCTACTGGCAACTCATCTGGCCCAACTGCTTCACCTTTTTTCATCCTTCTTAGTGCGTTCTTTACTTCTTCTCTACTGACACAATTTACCTCTTCATTAACCACTTCTGCTTCCTCTGTCCTAGGGTCTCTGTTATTTTCCTTGTTCATCAGTTTCTCAAAGTACTCCTTCCATCTCTTTAACACTGCTTCCAAATTTACCATCACATTACCATTTTCATTCTGTATAACCCTCACATGCTGTACATCTTTCCCTGCTCTGTCTCTCTGCCTAGCCAATCTGTACAACTCCTTTTCACCTTCTTTTGTTTCCAATCTAGCATACAAATTGTCATAGGCACGTCCCTTTGCCATTGCAACTGCCTTCTTTGCCTTACTCTTCTTTTCTTTGTATACATTTTTAGTACTTTCATTTCTTATTTTGTCCCATGCTTTCTTTGCCTCTTTCTTTTCTTTTATGCTCTCCTGAACTTCCTCATTCCACCACCATGTCTCCCTGTCTCCTTTTCGTTTCTCAAATGTCACTCCCAGTACTATTACCTTACAATTGCACATTTCCTTCAAGTTCCTCCTGCACATCACATAATCTACTTGGGTGCTTTTTCCTCCACTCTTATACGTCACCCTGTGTTCATCTTTCTACTTGAAATAAGTATTGACAATTGCCAAATCCATCCTTTTCCCAAAATCCACAATCATTGATCCTTCCTTATTTCTTGTTCCAGCACCGTACCTCCCCATTATTTCCTCATCTCCTATGTTTCCTTCACCCACATGTCCATTAAGATCTGCACCAAGAACTATCCTCTCTTCTTTTGCAATACTTTCTATCAACCCATCCAGGTCTTTCCAAAAATCATTTTTCTCCTCCATGCTGTTGTTAACCTGTGTAGCATACGCGCTTACTATATTTAGGATGGACCCATTTACCTCTAGCTTCATGGCCATTAGTCTGTCCGACACCCTCTTCACCTCCAGGACACTTTCAAGCAGCTCCTCCCTCAGCACTATCCCTATCCCATTTTTTCTTTCATCAGCTCCGTTGTAGAATATTTTGCATCCACCGCCAATGTTCCTTGCTGTACTACCTTTCCACTTAGTTTCCTGTAGACACAATATGTCTACATTTCTTCGCTTCATCATATCTGCCTGCTCTCTTCCCCTTCCATTCATCATTCCAATATTTAAAGTACCCACCCTTATGAGTGAGCGTCTTTCCACGCTTCTTGCTGCTTCTTTACTCGCTTTCCTCCTCTTATTTTCACTATGCTTAGCAGTAGCATAATTTCCGCAGGTGCCCTGCTGTGCGACACCTGAGGCGGTTGTTGGTAACCCGGGCCTCAACTGATCTGGTATGGATTGATAATTATTACGCATTTGTCTGTTTTGGCAAAAAAGTTTTATGCTGGATGCCCTTCCTGCTGCAACCCTCCCCATTTATCCGGGCTTGGGACCGGCATCAAGAGACACAGAAATGTGCCTCCAATGGCTGGTTTCTTTTCTTTTCTTTCTGACATCAAAGGCTAAAAATTTCCCATTTCTTAAACAAAAGTAATCAATTGATCAAGAAAAAAAATTGATTTGATTGAGAAAAGTTTAAATTGAACAAGAAATGTATTAAATTGATCAAGAAAAGTTTTAATTGAACAAGAAAAGGATTAAATTGATCGCAAAAAGTGTGAACTAGATCGAGAAACTTTATAAACAAGAAGGGAGCCAGGACTGATCCTTGTGAGCACTATTTTTAAGCTATTGTAACTAGTGATGTACTGATACTTAAGTATCGGCCTATTTTTATGGTATTGGTATCGGTTAAATATAGCCGATACCTGCCGATACTTTTTAAGCACAAAATAAAAATAAAAGCTGCAGTTTTTGATAATAGCTGCAACTGGCTAATACTTTTTTATTAATGCGTTTTAATTTTCACTTGCTGTGATGTTTTTATGACATTGTCAAATTTGTTTTTTTTCTTTGGTTACGGCATTGTTCCTTTCTCATGTTATTTTATTTTTTTATTTTTTGTGTTTGTGAGGTACGCCTATTTTTTTTTGAATAATGGTATTCAATCCATCAGGATGGGACGATTTGGCCCAGCAGTTTTGGCGCTGCCATTGTGGCACCAGTCATAGTGGCAGTGTGTTGTTTTCTTATTCGTAAAATCTTGAAAAGGGTTAGGGTTTAGGAGTTAGGATTAGGGTGATTGATTATACTGTTTTATTCAAACCTTCCTACTAGTTTCAGATAGACTGGTGCCAAAAAGGCCGTGCCAAAACAGCTTTGCCAAATAGTTTCCTACCCTCAATCCATTGCTTTAGTATTTTTCTATAAAAACATCTGCTTGATTTGTTCAACTTTCTTTTACAGATTTGCAATATTATTGTTACGAATAATGATAGATAAATAGGGGAGACTGGGGAAAGTGGTAACATTTGTATTTGTCGAAATCTAACATAAACTAACAAAATTTTAAATAGCCCCAATATCAAGACCAATTGCTAGCAAATAACATTGTTTAGTTCCAATGACTAAAAATAGGCTTACTGTTAAAACAAGCTTTTTGAGTTGGCGAAGTAAATTTCTCAAAATTTAATTTTTGTCTTCTGGAGAGATAGCGGGTGCAGTTGTATTGAAATGTTTTATATCAGTCAAACTACAAAACAATAGGCTATTGAATGCCTAACAAGGTTCAGCAACTCTTTAAGATATTAACAAAAACTTGACCAAATATGAGATAGGGTAAGTTGTAACATAGGCCCATGGGGTAAGTTGTAACACGTATTTTTGTGCATAGGTTTAACTAGCTTATATTAAAAGTTACTTCGGCAACAACATTTGTGAATAATATGAGAATTTGCAAAAAAAAGACTAACAGGAACACCAGCTCATCATTACAAGACAACTTAAGAGCTGCTGTAGCAGTTGCTACAATTGAAAAAAGAGATCAATATGGGGAGTAGCAAAACATTGGTGTTTACCATGTAATACCTGCTGAATAAACTTAAAGATAGGCTAAGTCCTTGGTGTAAAACAAGAAAAAGTCTAAAAAGTGTACCATGTTAACACCAGAAAAGTACAATCTGTTACTGCTCCAAACAAAGAAAAACCAATTTTTGAAAAGACACTAAAAGCAAAAGAGTAGTATTGCATTACATTTCTTGAGCCTTATTTTAACAGACGTCCTGATGAGGAGTGGGTGCTACAATGCTATGGTTACCTAAACAGGTCACATTTAGCTTGTGCCAAAGATTTGAATACATATTTTTGTCACAAATGTGATTAATGAAATTTATGATTAGGCTAATCCAGCAGTGAAAAAAACTGTTTTAACATTTTTAGACAACGGTCAAATACCTCATTTTTTGTGCTTGATACTCATGTCTATGACTAGGTTGTGTGTGATTTCATTGTGTTTACTTTTTCATATTGTTATTTTCTTCAAGTTACATTTATATACTGTATAAACATTTATTAGTGATTTTGTTGCTGTTACAACTTACCCCAACTGGTGTTACAACTTAACCTATTGACAGGGCACATTGTAACGCTTTTAAATATTTAAATCGTAATTTTAACCACTAAGCTTTAAAAATTATTAATTTATTTTTTTGTTATTAGTTAAACAGTGACCTAAATTTTTTATATTAAACAAGAATTTTGAAAAAAACATTTATTATGCGAGAAATAGCAAAAAGAAAAAAAAGTGTTACTATGTGCCCCGGTCTACCTAGAAAAAATTCAAAATGTAGTAACAAGCTAGATTTAGTAAGTACATTCTTTGGTGCTACTTACAAAAGTTTTTGTTGATGGTGCTCAATACATGAAAAATTATCGATGGTATTGGCAGTATTGGCTCTAAATGCTGGTATCAGTAGTAGTATTGGTATCGGCTTAAAATGTGGTATCGGTACATCACTAATTGTAACCTGCTTTGCTTTCCAGCACTGGTGGTGAGGGCAAAACTTTGATTACAAACAAGTTTATATGATTAATGAGATCATGTGCCTGTCTGGAAGAGAGTAGTAGCTTGCAGATGAAGCTGCAGTGCCATACAGTATTTAAGGTCGCTGTGAGATTGACAAACACCTAGCCAGCCTTCTTTTTGGCCAAAAAGCTATCCTCAATTTCTTGAGTTAAAGAGTGACTTGATCTCAGGTCAACCTTCTGTGCCAAAACCAGCTTGTGCTCTAGGTAGCAGTAGGTCTATAATTGGTTTGATGCAGGTATAGATAAGTCTCTCCAAGGTCTTGAAGGGGACACAAAGCAAAGAGATAGGTCTATAGCTCTTTGGGTCCTCTAATGGCTTATTCAGCTTTGGAAAGACAACCACTAATGCTCTCTTCCAAATTTTTTGAAACTTGAATTATATTGTATGCCAGCCGATTGGATTGTGTGAAGTTAATATTATTGAAAGTTTTGGACCAGCAATCTTTTTACTTTTCATCAAGATGAGATAGCAAGACAGAAGCCACTGAACTAGTTGCTTTGCCCAGCAGAGCCTGTAGAAAAATCTGGTAGAGGCATTTGCACTCTGCATCCCAACACAACCTGTATTTATTTCTGCATCCACGTAGAATTGACAATTTTGCTGCTGCAAAGATGATATCAGCAGCCTCCACGTGGCCAGTCCTGGTAATTGTAAAGGACCAGGTAAATGGTGATGAATTTGGGGTGCCTCCAGGGTGGTAAAAGGATAGACCCTCAGCTCTGGAAGCAAAAGAAACTTAGCCACTTAGTAGCTATTTGTCAAAACAAAAAGTTTATTTAATGTAATTTATGTTCACACCAAGCACTAATTCATGAACTCTGTGAACTGTATTTACTAAATTAAATTGTAGGACAAAAAATAAAGCATTTTTTAGCATGTATTTGTTAACTTATCACAATCTTTTGAATCAGTGTTTGAAGTGCTATTTTATTAAAGAGTCTTTTAAAAAACTGCACCATGGTTGAGTGGTTAGAGTCCTGGGATTGTGATCAACATGGTCCTGATTCAAAACCTACTAGTGCCATTATACAGGGTGTTGCAGCTAAATTTAGACTAATTTTAACAAAATAGGAAAACCTCAAATAAAACAATTGTCATCAATACATTTACTTGTAATTCATATGGTAGCTTTATTACAACATACATAATCAAATTATTCAATATGGCCACCCTTCTCAATGATGGCCTCAAGGCAATGGCAGAAGGTGGGGCAGGCCTTCTTGACCTCCATCCTGTCCATGTGGTCCATGGCCCCCACTATAGCATCCTTCAGCTCCTGCTTGGTGTTGTATGAGTGGTAGTTAACCTTCTCCAAAACACCCCAGACATAATAGTCAAATGGGCCAGCGGCGGGTAGTTGCTGGTACAACCAGGCCTGGGTCGTACGGGCCATATGCGCTGGCACAGAGTCTTGTTGAAAGACATACAGCCTCTTGCCGGCCACTCCAACTATCCAGAACTTGACCACAGTTTCCAGGACTTTGATGTAGTTGTTAGCAGCCACCCTGAGGGCCTCAAGGAAGAAGTAAGGGGGCATGACGTCCCCATCGCTCAACATGATGCCCAGGACCATAACAGAGGTAAGAAACTTTGTTGACATCACAATGGTAACTTTTTCAGGGTCATCAGTGATAAAGCGATCGTTTTGTTGGTTGTGGAGCTTGTCCTGGATAAATTTTTTCTCATCTGAAAAGAATCTGACATGGCAGAACGATCCATGTTTTAGCTCCTTGAGCAAGGCAGTCCCCTTGATCAACCGTTGCTCCATTAGGGCAGCTGTCAACAAGTGACACTTCCTTAAGCAGTAGCTTTTCATGTTGAGGTCCTTAGCAACTGTCCTGGAGATTGTGGACTTATTGATGTTCATTTCGAAGGCCAAGGCGGCCATAAACTTGGAGGGGTCATCCTGAATCCTCTGCTTGACTTTAGTGACAAACTCAGGGCTCCTGATGGCATCAAAATGTCGCTTGTGGGTTTTCCTCTCTCTCCAGTGAAGGTTTCAGGGTCATCACAAGCTTCAAATTGCTTTTTAATTCTATAAACAAGGTCCTTGTTGTAATTGAAAAAATCAATAATCTCCTTAGCAGTCCTGCTGGCGCAGAGGGCCTCAATTATGGCATGCCTTTTTGTTATTTCTTGAGGCATTGTGTTGGACACTCAGAAAAAAAAAAGCTGTTTAGTACAAAATAAAGGCTAAGTAAATATTTTAAGTTTCACGTAAATTGGACAAGTCATTTCTGAGATATTTAAAATTGAAAGCAGTCTGAATTTAGCTGCAACACCCTGTACTGTGTCCTTTGTAAAGACACTTTACAGCACTTTTCCCTGCTTGGTGGTCTTGGCAAGCAGTTCTAAATTTTAGTCATATCTCTATTAAATTTCAAGCAGACAGCAATATCTTGGCATCTTCGGAAGCAGGTCTGGGTAATCGCTTACCCTATTAATTAGTGCCTCTGTCACTTTCCTGCAAGTCAGGAGGACAAATATAGAGATAAAATAAAAATAAATAAAAAAGTTTTAAGTAAATAATTTTTTTTGGCTTTTTTCTTGCAGGGCTTGCCATAGCAGATTGCTTTAATTTTTAATCTGTGTACTGATTTGGCATGACACTTTATATTCTGGATGCCCTTCCTGACAAATACCAATTGTGCTCACTAGTCAAGTTTTAAACCAAGTCCTTTTTCTCTAAAGTCCAGTATGCTAATACTACACCATGGTACTTCTAAGTAAATAACTTCATTAAAGTTTTAAATTATTAATCAGCAAGAAACTAAGCCACCTAAAATGAGAAGCACCAGACTCAAGCAACTATAATACGAGGGGCGTTCAGAAAGTAATGCAACCAGGTTTCTTTTCATGACATTGAGTTTTAAAGGTACACAAATTATGCATCACAAGAAAGTATATAGCATGAGCATTTCATAGTTACTTCTTGATGTAATCTCCTGCTTTCTGAACTCTCTTTTCCCACCTTTTAACAAGTGCACATATTCCTTCATTGTAAAATTCTACAGGCTGCATTTTTAGCCACTTTCTAACAGCAGTTTTGACCTCTTCATCACTGGAGAAATGTTGCCCCCTCAAATTTTCTTTGAGAAGGCCAAACAAATGGAAGTCAGATGGTGCCAGGTCTGGCAAATATGGGGGATGTGAAATTGTTGTCCAGCCAAAGGAGTTGATGACCTCACTGGTTTTGAGGCTGGTGTGAGGCCTAGCATTGTCATGTTGCAATACAGGGTGTCCATAAAGTTTCTTTACAATTAAAAAAAATTATTACAAAGTGAAATGATGAGATATCGCAATAAGGGTTGTTTTATGTTAATCAGTATTTCATAAAGTTTTTATTGACACTAAAATTTATTGTTTCAGATAAAATTTCTTAATTAAAATTTCTTATGTTTAATAATTGAGTTATATGAATTGAAACCCCATAAAATGACTACTCAAGAAAAAGCGCAATGTGTCAAACTCTTCATATTCTTGCTTTTAACTTTTTTAATGTATTGATGTAAACATCTGAATTGATTGTTGCTCCTTTGGACATGAAGTCTACCAGTATCATACCAACACTATCCCAGAACATAGTCACCATCACTTTTCCTGCAGATTGCTGAGACTTGAACTTCTTTGAGCATGGTGAGGTGGGATGGCACCACTCCATTGATACTCTCTTTGACTCTGGTTCAAACTGGTGAACCCAAGTCTCATATCTGGTCACTATTTGCTGCAAAAAGGTTTTGTCACTATGGCAATACTCCAGAAGTTCAAAACAAGCTTCTAGGCAGGATTGTTTATGAGTTTCTGTGAGCTGCCTTGGGACCCACTTTGCACACACTTTTGAATACCCCAGGGTATTCATGATCTTTACAGCACTCCCTGCACTTACTCCTAATGACTCAGCAAGCTCATTAATAGTGATGCATCTGTTTTCCTTAATCAATGCATCTGCCTGATCAATGTTAGCAGAATCATGAGCAGAAGGTGGCTTACCACTTCTTGGCCTATTGCAAAGATTGCTTTCAGCAGGTTCTTCCTGTCCATCATTGATTTGCTTCACCCACCTTGTCACTGTGCTGTAATCTATTGTAGTGGTTCCCAACTGCTGGTCTGTGGACCGTTGCCGATCCGCGTAAATTTTTTGCCAGTCTGCAAAGTATCTTATTTTCTGTCAAGATAATTTTAATATGGAATCATAACCATTGCAAAGATGTTACTCTCTGTAAAACTCATTTTACGCCTGGCTGATTTGCAGCAGTAAAACTGACGTATCTCACCTTTCATTGTTGATACCACAGAATTGTTTAATAATAATCAAGGTAAACCTTCCGATTACCTTCTAGATTCATCTTTGACCTAAGTTTTGTTTCGTCATAAGTGATTTTGTTAAAATTGCTTTGACATAAACTACGTCTAGCATTCTAAAAGTTTATTGATGGAATGCTGTGCAAAGTAATTTTTTACTTTTGAGATGCTGTAATAGCTTGTACTGTGACACTACTGAAGAATTAGTATGGAATCAACAAAACAACAAGGTATTATGGTGTATTTTAACAAAAAGGATAAAACTAAGACTTCTGAAACAGATAATTGTCAAAATGGAAATGAAGCTAGTATTAGTAGGGCTACTGTAAGTGTAGAGCAAACTACGAAAAGGGCATGTGCAGATAAGTCGAATGTCACAGGAGGAAGTAAGAAACGAAACAGGGAATTTGTCAGGCAATACGATAAAAAATACTTGGAGCTTGGTTTTACCGTAGCTCCGTGTAGTGAACAATCGCCATGGCCCTTATGTTCTCTCAAATGATGCTATGAAACCTTCCAAACTTGCTCGTCACTTCCATTCAAAACACAACAATCTTAAAGATAAGCCCCTTGAATATTTTGAACAACTACACTCTAATATGAATGACCAAAAAAAACAAATGAAAAAGATAACAACTACCGAAAAATCTTTTCTACATGCATCCTACCTAATTTCCTACAAATAGCTAAAGCAAAAAAACCCTATACAATTGGGGAAGAGTTAATAAAGCCGTGCATCTTATCTGCAGCTGAACAAATTTTGGGTCCTGAAGCAGCTCGAAAATTTGATGGCATACCACTCTCTAACAATACAGTTCAACAAAGGATTGAAGATATTGCAATGGACATTGAACAGCAGGTAATAGAGGAGGTAAAGAAATCACCCTATTTTGCTATTCAACTCAATGAGTCAACTGACGTGAGTAATTGTGCCATTCTATGTTTTGTGCGCTATAAAGGAAAAACAGATTTTAAGGAAGAACTTCTTTGTTACATTAACTTACCAGGATGTACCACCGGGTCAGAAATATTTAGGCTTCTTAACACGTACTTTAGTGAGAAAGACATAAACTGGGCAAATTGCGTCGGAGTATGTATTGATGGAGCTGCGAGCATGACTGGTTATCGCTCTGGTGTGGTTGCAAAAATTAAAGAAGTTGCGCACAAAGAAATGCTGTTTACTCACTGCATCATCCACCGAGAGCATTTGGCTTCAAAGAAGCTTTCTCCTGATTTGAAAAACGTACTTACTAACGCTGTGAAAATTGTTAATGCAATTAGAAGTCGACCTTTGAACTCCAGATTCTTCCAAGCATTGTGTAAAAGTATGGATTTGCAGCACGATCATCTTCTTCTCCATGCAGAAGTAAGATGGCTGTCATGAGGACGAGTTCTTTCTCACCTATTTGAACTTCGTGAAGAAACAAAACACTTTTTGAGAGAAATGAACTTCCCATTAGCAGAATTTTTGTTAGATGAGATGTGGTTGTGTAAGATATGGTTGTTATACTTGGCAGATATATTTGGCCATTTGAACGAGCCTAATACTTCTCTGCAAGGCTCTTGCACGAGTATCTTTGTACTGAGAAAAAAGACTGATGCTTTCAAACAGAAGCTGGCTCTTTGGGATAGTCTTGTGCAAGAGGAAGATACAATTATGTTTTCAATTTTAAATGAGTATTTGGCAAGTGCTGATGTTAACTGTAAAGAGTTACTGAGCATTGTAAGTCAACACTTAAAAGAGTTGGCTAACAGTTTTGACCATTATTTTCCGGAACATGAAGATCCTTGACGTGGAAACCTTTGGATCAACAATCCTTTCATCGAAGATGTCAACACATGCGACCTTAATCCCCATGAAATAGAAAGTCTGATTGAATTATGCTGTGATTCTACTTTGCAGTCCAGATACAAAAAAGAATCATTGTCGCAATTCTGGATATCTCTTGAAAACAAATATTCATGTCTAACTCACAAAGCAATCAAATTGTTGGTGGTATTTTCAACTAGCTATTTATGTGAGCAATCTTTTTCATCGCTAACTTTAATTAAAACAAAGCAAAGAAATTGGCTGGATGCCAAAGCACAGCTACGTGTTTCAGAAACTTCTTTTATGCCTTGCTTGGATCACATACTGACAGTGAAACAGCAGCAAATTTCACACTAACATTGATTTTGTATGTAAATGAATTAACATTTCATTGTTTGGGTTAATTTGATTTCCATTTTGTTGTAATTTTTCATCCTAAATACATAGCTTATGCCAAAATCTTGCAGTATGTTATGCAACGACAACTTTGATTAACAGAAAGGTTACAAATATATGTTCTACTCACTACGGATCTTTTGTTGCCAGTCCGCAAACATTTTTTAAAATTTTTACTGGTCCCCAGTGTAAAATGGTTGGGAACCACTGGTCTATTGCACTGTCACCATACACTTGCTTTAGCCTTCTGCTTATGTACTGAGCTGTTTCTCCCTCCAACAGTAGAAATTTAATAAAAACTCTTTGCTTCTGCTGAGATTGCTTTGGGGCAATCATGCCAGTTTTACCTTCTAACAAAGAAGATGCAGAGGGATTGTTTAAAATTTTAATTGCAGATTGCAGTAGTTCAAACCCTTATTATTTTACATAATCTGTAAACCTTAGTTACCAATCTATAATCTGTAAAAGAATCAGATGTTAGTTAAATGAATGCTGCAAGAAATTAAATCAGTTGTATTACTTTCTGAACACCCCTCATATATTCATATATTATTACTCTAAGCCACCAAAACCAGAAGCACCTCTAACAACTATAATTATTAATTCTTGAGATTAAAATAACTGAACAGACTATAAAATTTGCTGTAAGACTTTTTTTGTAGTTATCCACATGGTTTTAGTTTATGCAGTCTGCATTACTATTAAGTTTCCAGTTTCTTAGTTTATTAATTTATTTTTTATTGTTTTTCCAATTAATTAAAGCAGTTTAAGCACCTTTTTTTACTGCTCATCAGTGAGTTTTGTTTTTTTCATTATTTTAAAATTTTTCCAAAGATTCTTTGTAATATACAGTAATAAGTTTCAAAAAAAAAAAACCTTTTTTTTTTTCCAGTATTTAGTGTTGTTATTCCTTTGTTGTTTTTCAAGTTTTGTGTTTGCCATGGCCAGCAACTATTTTTCAGTTTTCATGTTTGTTGTGTAAATTGGACTTCCTGAATATTTTATGACTTTAAAGTTTAGTTTTTTAATTATAGTCTTTTTTCTCATGTATAATTCATGCTTACAGTCTGGAGATAAAATTACAACTTATCAATGATATTTGCTTGCAAGAGCAATCTATAATTTTTTTATGTTTTAATCAAATTATTTGTTATATTTTGCTGGTATTATTACTGACAAACAAGCATTTTTGTTTTATGGCATCCCAACTAAAGAATAATTAAAGGTAATGACAAACTTAGGTATTCCAATCAATGTGATTTAAATGTCAAATGACGCCATTTGTGTATATCAAGTTCTAATAGACCATTAGAAAGCAAATATTTTTGGTGTAACCTATTACTTTAGGTTTTGTATTGGATTAGTAAATTAAACCACTGCATTTTTTGGTTTTTTAACATGTTGGAAGAAGATATTGAAGTAGCTGTAAAGGTTCTTGTAGTTGGAAATGGTGCTGTAGGAAAATCAAGTATGATTCGAAGATATTGCAAAGGCATATTTACAACAAACTATAAGAAGACGATTGGAGTTGATTTTTTAGAAAAACAATTAAGATTAGATGATAATGACATACGTCTTATGTTGTGGGATACTGCCGGGCAAGAGGAATTTGGGGCCATCACAAAGTCATACTATAGGGGAGCTCAGGCTTGTGTTCTTGTCTTTTCTACAACAGACAGAGACTCTTTTTTGGCAATAGAAAGCTGGAGAAAAAAAGTTCAAGATGAAGTTGGTACTGACATACCTCTTGTTTTGGTTCAAAACAAGATTGATTTGCTTGATGAAGCAGTTGTAGAGCAGCATGAAGCTGAAGGTCTGGCAAAAAAGCTAAAGTTACGTTTTTACCGCACATCTGTCCAAGAAAATCTCAATGTTGATCAAGTTTTTCAGTATTTATCTGAAAAACACATTCAAAAGATGCAAAAAACTGTTGAGCTTGAGCAAGAAGCAACTGCTCCCATCAGACAAATTGGGCTGTTTAACAGCAGTGGTGATGGCTCAGATAATCAAAGCAAAAACAGTAATAAATCCAATTTAACAGGTAACGTGATTTCTTTACAACCAAACAAATCTAGGGCTAGTACTTCAAAAAGCAAAAATGTATTTTCAAAATGTAAGTTTTTTTAAAAAACAATTTCTTGTTTTTATTTATATATCACTTCAAGTTTATTGTCACATTGAAGTTCATCTCTTCTTGATTGTGAAGTTGAGGAAAGATCAATTTAAAACTTTATGCCATTGGAAATTTGATTTTATTCAAAATGTCTAATTTGTTATTTTAAACAAAGCAAGTTTTATTCATTTTTTGTTTGTGTATATTTCTTTTGGCAACTGTTATTTTAAAATTTGTGCTCCAAATCTAGTTTTAATAGTGGATATATTTTATATATGCTGTATTAATTTAATTGTTTGTAAAAAGTGTGCTTTGCATGAGCAGTAAAAGCATGTTCAGCAACAGTGTAACTTTATTAACATACCATACCATTTCAGAAATTAGTATAAACTTTAAAAAAAGTAGTAATGGTTAAAAAGTTCAGTGCCCACTATGAGTTTTCAAGTAAAAAACACAGCTTTTTTACATGCTTTAATGATTTCAAGCAGTGCAGACAATGAGCTGCAGAACTGAAAAGACATGTCTGAAATAATTTATTGTTTTTAGTGTAAAAAGAATTTACTCATAACACTGGTCAACAAAAAATTTGTTGCAGTGATGCAAACACTTGTTTCAACATAATTTGGGGTTGCTGGATTCAAATCTGACCTTAGTTTTTTTCTGTTAGCTATAGCTGTTTCTTTTTAATCAAAATTTTAATTTTTTATGCAAGGCAAAATTTTAGCAAAGCGACATTTTTAATGAATTGCATTTATGGCTAGCATGTAAAACCAAAATCGCAAAAATAGCAATGTAGAGCAAGATGGTGAGTATTACATTACAGGAAAAATCACTTGCAGGCAAATATACACCCAATATGGAAAGAGAATTGAGATTAAGAAATAAAATGGTATAAAATCCAACAAACAATACTTGCACAGCAATGCCATTGAAAAAAGAGGTAGACAATCAATTTATCCATGTACAAACAATATGATAAGATGTTACTACGCAGCAAGTCACATGTGGTTCACACCTCACTTCCATTTGCTGTGATGCATATTACATGTGGTTTGCGCTTAGCACCAAGATATAAACAACAATCCTGCAGTATTAGAAACATGTAGTTGCCATGTCCTGCAAGAAATATGTTAAGATACAAGTTACTTGTAAGTACCTGTATCAAGGGAAAAATTACCACTTATAGCTCTTATGCTTGTACAGTCTATGCTATTCCTGGACAGTCAAGTTTAATACTCCAGCAGTTGTCTGCCAACATATGGCAATCCCATCTACCTTGGTAGCATTCTTCTACTGCCATCAAGTCATGCTGCAATCTTTCTCCCTATTCATTTCTGTAAGCTCCAAGATTGTCTGGAAATTTGTTTAAATGACTGAACAGAAAAGTGCACTTTGATGCTCATGTTGCATTCCAGATCATGAAATGCTGAGAGCATGTTGCCTACTGGATTTTTATGATTTTCATTTAGTTCTGATTGATTTAACTGCTGGGAAACTGCTGTTTTGCTTTCAATAGACTTGTCTTCAGATTCTGTATCTGTTCTTTTATATTCCATTTCCATGTGCTCTTCTTCAGATTCAATTTCTTCATCTTCAGAAGACACAAAATCATTAAATACTAAAGGTGGAAATTCGTCAGAATGTAAAACAAGTTGGATTGCTGATGGAATACTGATATAAGAAATTTTTCCTGTGTTTCTTTCTAATACCTTTTGTGTTTATCAAAAAAAAGTTGTCAGTGGGATGCTTCTTTGGTTCATGCCACACCATAGATACACCAAAAGGTAAGTCCTTTTCTTTTGTCTAGTCGTAAACATTTCTTCATAGTTATGGCACATAATGCAGGGAGCCCAATTTTTTTAATCACTAAGAGCAACTTAAAAATGTGCTTTATAAGCACACTTCACAAACAATGATACATTGCATCTTTGGCAAGTTAGTGAAAGATGTCACAGATAAAACAAAATAAATCAGTTTAATTTTTACACTTTCTAGTTCTACTAGAAGAAATGTTTAAATCTGAAGCTGAGCTGATATTTGAATGAGATTAATTCTTTGAATTAAACACAATTTGAAAATAAGAAAGCCTGTAGAGTACTGGTAGTAATCAGAAAACCTGCCTCGGGCTTAGTTATAGGAAACGATTAACCTAACCTGCACTTTGCCCATAACACCTCGCTAACTTACTGACAGCTTGCCTAATTTAATGTGTTGCTCAGATAGCCCAGGCCTTGCTGTTAGATCATAAACAACCCTGGCAATACTGCTTTCACCTATTATGCCAAGTTTTGGACAAATTACATATCTGAAAACTAAAAATAGTGATGTATGCTGTATTGCAGCAAACCTTTAAAGGAACTGATATCAGTAGCCTATTCTAACCTGCACTTTGTCTCCCCAATCAATTAGCCTACTGGGGGATTGCCCAATTTGATCAGGTAGCTGTTGGATTTTTAACATTATTAGCAATATTGATTTTTACTTTTTGTACAATGTGTGAGGAAAACTACAGACGCTGGAAACTAAAATAGTACTGTAACATGTGCTGTAGACTACTGCAGCAAACCTGCAAAAGCACTCTGCCAGTTCTATCAATTAAAAATTAGTCAGCTATAACAAGCTAATGTTGACAATGATTCAGAAAATTATCTAAAATTATGCAAGGAATCGCTCAGTGACTATTTATTGGACAAAAATGTAAAAAAAATATGTACAAAATACCACTTTTACAAAAATAAGAAAAAAGCTAATTGCATGAAAACTAAAGCATACAGGAAAAAATTGATGGCAGATTTAAAATTAGTGATCACAAATTGTATAGAATCAGTTGAAAAAACTCATGCAACAGAAAATTTTAAAAAGTTTGTTGGCCAGTGTAATTTAGCCGTTTCTCCATGTTTTTGTTTTTACTTTCAAAAAATAACTAATACATTTTAAAAAAGTTTGGTTATGGTTTGTTATTTGGTCTACCCTTAAGCTTCTGGCAAAAAACAAAAGTTTGTAAAGTTATTACACTTTATATTTTAGAAGACAAAAGAGTAAGATTATCACATTACAGTACGTTTTCTTGAATCCAGCCTTTCCCAAAAAAAAAAGCATTCGCTGCCTATACATTTGAAGGGCTGTATGAAACTCCTCATCTATAATAGCAGCTGTTTCCTCCTATTTTTTTGTTTTAGAAAAAAATGCTTTTCCCTTATTGTATCTTGATTGGTTGCACTTTTGTTGAGTTGTAAAAGCCATCAGTTATGCAATTTTGGTGTGGTGCTGTATTGAAATTGCGCAGTTTTTACAATTTTTGCGAGTTTTTTCTGTTTTTAATTTTGGTTTGTTTTTTCAAAGTGGCAAATATTTCTAGTGCATGATGTTAATAGCTTCAAGTGTTTTAATCACTTATGAACTAAATAACTTAATTTAAATTCTGATTGTTGTCTAAAAAACTTTTTAACGTTATTACTTCTTGTCCAAATCAAACTTCTAAACGTGGGTTGCAAAAAAATCCGTTTTTTTTAATATTGCTGTTTAAAAAAAATTATATTTGAGAATGACTGTTTTCAAGCGCTTTTGGAGCTGTTTTAAAAAATACTTTTTGGTGTCTCTCTGTCCATTTTTAACAATTATACTGTAATTGGTATTTCTTATAAACTACACCACTAAGCGTTTTTTTTTTTTTTTTTTTTTGGATGCAATTCTAATTTATTGTTTGAAAAGATTTGTTCAAGAATGGGTTATTAGCAGCCATTCGTAAAAAAAATTTGTAACCCTGCTAAATTTATCACCAGTTTCGTTCAACTTTAACTGTTATCTAATAGGAGACTTTTTTAAAGATCAGATCCGGTTTTAAGTTTATCCGATTTGATCAAATTTGGCTTCACACCTTAAAAGGGGCGTGCCAGAGTTATAGAGAAACATTTATCTGCTATAACATTATTAGAGTATCGTAATTGTGATCAACATGGTCTAGGTTCTAAACCTACTTGCGCCATTCTGTTGTGTCCATTGAGTTGTGTCCATTGCTCCATTGAGAAAGACACTTTACGGCACTTTTCCCGGCTTGGTGGTTGTGGCAAGCAGTTCTAAATTATAGTCATATCTCTATAAATTACAAGCAGCAATATTTTGGCATCTCTGGAAGCAGGTGGGGATAATTGCTTACCTTATGTATTGGCGCCTCCGTTGCTTTCCTGCAAGTCAGAAGAATAAATATAAAGATAAAATAAAAATAACCAACTTTTTTAGTCTATTTCGCTTATGCGGCCCTAGTATTAATTCGGTGCCGGTGAAGTATATGATCTACCTGCTATTACGATCTACAGAAAGTTATATCTAGACTGGCATGATCTACACTTAAAATCGAGTAAATAGATGAGTTTTGAATGAATTGTAGATCAAAAAGCATACTTTGTGACCTTTTAGGTTGTATGTTCATAGATAACATAATTATTTCACTGCGTTTTTCTTTTCAACGTCATTATTTTTCCTGTGTTTTAATCTACGTCTACTCAACTTCAACTTTGCAATTTTTGAACAATGTTGTAGATCACAAGCTATATCAGAAGCATGCAAGTAGATCACATACTACACCAGAACTATTCTACGATTCCTAGCGCCGGCTTTGGCTAGCATTCAGCTGCCCTGTAATTTTTTTTTTAAAAACGTTGCAAATTTTGTGTACATAGAGATGAACCACAAGTTTCTTTGAAATTATTTAATCATATAAATTTTTCAAGTGATTTTTATCTGAATTTCATACATATATAGTCATTTATTTTTTTAAAATAGCTACTAAATGTTTACTCGCGGTGCTATCATTGTTGTTATTTAAAATTATGTATTCAACAGTGTATTATACTGTTTTAGCGCTTGCTTGACGTCTTGTGTCTGTTAATTTGCAGCAAATTTTTCTTTAAAATCTTGTTAATCATTGAATATATTTTTTTGTTCATTTACGAATTATTTGGTGTTTTTTAAAACAACGTTTCAGGACATTTGTTCAATTACTGTAATTATCAGGCCTAACTTAAGAAATTGTTGATTATGATCAAAGTAAAAAAACAAAAATGTTGTTTTAGTTCGTAATCCTTCGTAATGTATTTTGTGTAACCCGTAGGATATTACTAATCAATATTTTTAAAGTTTATAATGTATTTGAAAAAAATAACTTATCAAAGATTCAGTCTTATTTGCTTAGGCATCGATTTGAGCCACGCCACCCAGCGATTATTTCGAGGTACTGCGGAAGATAACAAAATGTTGCTGTCCGATTGAAATTGTTTGTTTCAGTTATTGATTAAATTGACTGTAACTGAGGACACCAAGCAGACGGAAAAGTAAAGCTAACTGAGACCATGTATTCCTGCATCAAGCCGGCGCTTTTCTATTAGTCTTCGTTGTTGTTCTTCCCCCCAGGCTATCTTGGAAGAGCCATTTCTTAATCTGTAAAAAGTCAATCTGGAAATCTTGGATGACCTCGACGGCTTGTAAGGGCTTCTTCCACAGACTAATGATGTGGTATTGTGTTGGTACTAAGCTACAGTCAAAGAGTTGTTTTGTATCATTTGTGTGCTTCAACCATGTTGGGCATTGCGGCTCACTGAATGTAGGTAATTTCGCAAGGTGGTGATTTGTTAGTGGATATACGGAAATAGTGTAAACAGTAAACCGCTTTCCAACTGAACAAGCCTGATACAGTAGAATCCGGTTATTACGACGTCTCAACGGACCGTGAAAAAAGTGTCGTTAAAAGCGAATTGTCGCTATAGCGGGATTGGTGTATTTTGTTCCTACAAAGTGTTTTTAGTTCAATTTCAGGGATAACAAGCGTACCCAAATGAGCATTACTGCTTTATGGCGTGTCTTTGCTACGTTTAATCTGTGCAAGAACAAAGCAAATCAGTTGGTCAAAAAATAAATTGATAATTTTGATCAACGGATTGTGCTTCACCGTATAATTTTTTGCACACAATGTCCTTTCTAACTTTCCATCGATTTATCCAACTCATATTTAATTTTTTGGGATTTTCACAACCGCAAAATTCTGCACACTCTTGAGCTTTCGACAGCAACATTTCCCCACTGACTGGAATTTTTTCGTCTCTTGCTTGACGAAACCATTTCATCAAAGGCTCATCCACCGCTTCGAAATTATGCTTACGCTTCCGTTTCGTTTTGCTGCTGCAACCTGCCTCAAAGTCTTCGATTTCTCTTTTCTTTATTCTTCAAAATTGTGATTAAGGATGTTCTTGAAATTTTAAGTTTTTTAGCAAGCATTGACACTGGCGTAATGGCGTATCATTTCTCCTGTTCACCTCATTAACGATGTCATATTTTTTCCATAACGGTAATGATGTTCTTTTGTTAGACTTTCTGCTATTGTATATTCGGTACTGTACTTTTTTGTTTTAAGTACAGTGCACAGTAGAGCAAAGTCAGACTTTTTATTAGGTCAACAAAGGTCTTGTATACGCGCTGTCACGCCATTGCTTTTGTTTTAGATGCAAACGCTTGACATCTAAAAGGAGATTAGAGCTGCTAATTCCCGTCACGCATTTCAACAAAAGGCAATAACTGTCGCAAAATAAAAAAATTTTGCTCTCGGAAATGAAGATGTGGCGTCGTCAAAAGCGAATTGTCGTAAAAGCGGGTGTCGCTAAAGCCGAAGTCAAATGTACATAAAAGATAGAAATTCTGCCGGGACCAACAAAAATGCGTTGTTAAAAGCGAATTGTCGTTATAGCCGGTGTCGTAATATCCAATTTCTACTGTATAAGAGATAATCAAGTAGGTTTATTTTTTGTTTCTAATCTTTTTTAAAAATCTCACAATCTATTAATTATTTGGCACAGAGCCTTAGCATTTACCTTCCCTCCCCCAAACGCCCAATTGGGAGAGATTGATGTCCAAAAGATTCTAAATGAATTTAGTTAAAACTAAATAGACTTATAATGTTGTCTAAATTCTAGAAGACTCCTAATTAATTTTTAATTATACTAATTTAATTTATAACAAACGACAACAATCGGGATACCTTCAATATTTCCTTGTAAGCGCGTCCAATAAAGTGTCAAAGAATTGCAGCAGAGGCGAGTGAAACTAACAAGCGTATAAGATTTCATTCTAAAATATCCTTTATTGTGAAGCCAGTCTCGAAGATTGTAAGCTGCCTACCTAGCACTCAAGTTGTAATGAAAAGAATGCTTTTATACTTTACAATAATTCTAAGTAAAACCAGAGGGCCAATGTAGAGAGTGATTAAACTGAGCTATTGTTCTATGTAAGTTTGAAAAGTTTATTTAAAAAAAATGCAAGAGATTAATACAGCAATTACAACAATAAATTGCATGCAGTCAATAATCCTATGACATTTTTAATCTTCACAAAATTCATTTTCAATTTTTTCGCAACACAAATGGCCTTTCGTTGCAAAGATTATAAAACGTTTAAATTTAAAAAGTAATTACTTACCGTCTTAAAGAAGTTGCACAACTGAATAATAATAACCCGGGCCTTTTAAAAATTTGATGTTCTCGACGTGTTAAATGATTGGTCCATTTGTTTACTTGTTTAGTCCGACTGCACTGATCTACTGTGACTTCATCATGGGTGCATTTTTTAAATTGTAAAATAACGCTGCGATTTCCTTTTGTCAGTGATATGCGGCGCTGAACCTTTCAAGTTGACTAAAATTTTAAATGTGGAATAGTGATGACCAAGGAGTATATAAAGTGCGCGACATTTTGATTTATTAATTTCCTTTAAAAGTTTGTTATTTAGCCACGCGTGCCGATTTAAGCTTTATAAGAGAGACGTCAATCCCGCTGTGATTAGTGGCCATAGTTTTGCTTAATGAAGAAGTTGTCATGTTTCGCTGAATAAGTTTGTTGTGTTCTGCTGAGTTGCTACGCTCGAATTTAATCGCAGATAAAAAATAGATTCAGTCTCCATCTCAGTCTACAACTATTGTTTTTTTGCTGAGCGTCAGATACGCATTTTTAAATATAAGGGTAGTTTTTAGACTTGACGAAATTTTTCTGACTTTATCTAAGAAGTTCAGCACTACGCAAGACGGAGGAAGCAATCGGATTTCTTTAAATTTTTTGGAGGATCCAGCTTCTCAGACAACTTAGTAGTAGTTGTTTTTACTTGCATCCAAAAGAATAATTGTTCGTCATCGTTTGAAGGGCATCCACTCCAGGTCAGACACAAGCAGGACTGGGGCCGAAGTTTTATCCTTTTACTACCCCAGACTGCTGCACTGCCTGAATCAGATGCTGGTAGTAATGTTGTTAAGCCAGCATCGAGTTTGGTCATCCAAAACCGTCAGACCTCGTGCTCCATGTGGTGCCCGATGTATAGGGCACGCTGTTAGTACATGGTCTGCGGTTTGCTCAGAGGCGCCACACTGGCAATTCGGTGAAGGAGCGAGACCCCATCTGTGCATGGACGAATGGAGTCGCCCATCACCAGTCCGCAGGCGGTTGAGCTTAACCCAAGCTGCTCGGGGTAAGCCCATCCCAACAGGCCTGGCACCGGTCCCGGGCACAAAAGCACGGAGCCTGGAAGCATTTTCACAGTACTCCGCGTTCCATTTGTGATTTGTCCATTCAGAAGCGCGAATGCCAAGTCTGGCAAGGTTGTCCAAAGATTCCGCGCAGCTGGCACAAACGGGTGTTTGGATCTTAGTCTCACTTGGCGAGTATCTGAGGACCCACTTAAGAGACCATACAAGATATGATCGGGGTCCAGAGATCCACCGTAAGCCAAGCAGAGTGTCGCTCCCATTCGGCGAAGCTCAGCTGGCTGGATGCCTGAGAGTACAGGTAGGTGGTCCGTTGGAGTGGGACGCAGGCATTCAGTAACTATGCGCAAGGCGTAGTTCAAGACACTGTCGATGAGCGAGTGTGAGCACTGCGACACCAGACTGGCGCACAGTTTTTATTTTTTATTTTATCTCTATATTTATCCTCCTGACTCGCAGGAAAGCGACGGAGGCGCTAATACATAGGGTAGGTAATTACCCCGACCTGCTTCCGGAGATACCAAGATATTGCTGTCCGCTTGTAATTTAATAGAGTGTTAGTTACTTCGACTGGATGGCCTTGAACACCCAAGTAAAGAACATAAGGAGATAGGTCGTGGTTGATAATTGTCAGATTTTCTTTCGACAACGCGCGATTTACACAGTTTACACCTTTCTTTTCATTAGAACCGATGTAATTCAGGTGTTAATGCGGTTTATCTGCAACAAATTACGTGCATTCAAGTACTAATAGAATCGAAATAAAATACGCTTATTAAAATGAACACGACAATCATTCAAATTTTGTAAATAACAACAAACCAAATCAATTAACCAATTAAAACACTAATTATTTACTGCCAATTAAAAAACGTCTATAAAAACATTCTACATACCGAAATATTTTTTCAAGGCCACTTTCTTCAAGTTATCAATTTATCGACCACTGTAAAAATCACGAAATATCAACTTTCAGTTCTACTCGAAACAACTTTCAAAGTAGCTTAATCCATCAACGCGTTCTCTCTCTGTTTTTACTTCGGTTTCGGCAAGACGAGTTTAATGCAAAGACGTCACGCAGAGAAACTCAATCTCTTTCACTACGGAACAACGGCGGCTATCACTATTAACAAAATTTACAATCTAAGAAACCAAAACAGCGCTTGCTTGAAGCGAAAATTGATAGCGATTATTTAAACGAAAATCAACAACACTCCCCCCAAATATGAGAGCTTATTCACATGATTAAATAACGAACATATTTATACAGAAAGCGATTTTTGCTTAACAATTAAAACTTTGTACAAATTCGTTTCGCGTATTTCGGTACGACGCTCGCAATTAGCGATTACAGTTAAACGAAGTTATTTATCAAAGTTTTCTTCGCATGGAAGGAGAAGAACTAACTTAGTGATGGGTCACTTGTATTTGTTGTTCTTTGAGATCAACATTACAGATCGTACGTGACCCTTTTCATCTGGGAAGGTTTCAGTTATACGGCCGAGCGGCCACTTTTCTCTCGGCGTGTTGTCGGTGGCGACTAAAATAATGTCGCCTACTTGAAAGTTTCTCTTTACTTTTCGCCATTTTCTTCGTTCTATGAGGGTAGGCAAATATTCTTTTGTCCATCTATGCCAGAAACAATTTACGACGTGTTGAGCTCTTCGCCAAGCATTTCTGGAACATATGTCTTTGTCCGACGTTTCAATCATCATCATGCGATTATCGCTTCCCGGAGTCAAGATGTCGTTTGGCGTCAAAGCCTTGTCGTTCAGTTCACCAAAGCATACTGAAGTCAGAGGCCTGGAATTTATTATTGATTCAACTTTAGTAAGCACAGTTTGCAGATTTTCATCGTTGTAAACCCGGTGGGGTGAAATATTGGTTAAAATCTTTCTTACATTGTGAATTAGTCTTTCCCATGCACCGCCGAAATGACTTGCCGAAGGAGTATTAAAGTGCCACTCTATATCGAGTTTTAGCATTGAGTTATAAATCTGCCTCTGATTCCACCTTACAATGTACTCTCTAATCACTTTCTGTGCACCTATAAAGTTAGTGCCATTATCTGAGTACAGATGCTGTACGTGTCTTCTTTGTGCAACAAACCTTTCCAATGCCATAAGAAAGGACTCTGTGGACAGGGAGTAGGCTGTTTCAATGTGCACTGCTCTAGTACTCATGCACGTAAATATACATCCGTACCTTTTTTCTTCAGAGCGGCCGCGCTTTACGTAGATTGGGCCAAAGAAGTCAACTCCTGTATGAGTAAAAGGCGCTTGACCTATATCCAAGCGGGCCAAGGGCAAATACGACATGATTTGTTCTCCGAGTTTTCCATTTCTTTTTCGACATACTAGACATTTCCTCAAGCATCTGCGAACAGAACAAGAGCCTCGCTCCAACCAAAATTTGGTTTTAAGCTCATTGAATGTGTGATACATACCGCTATGCCCTGTGCGTAAATGATACTCTTCAATGATTAAATTCGTCAGCGATGAATTGGATGGAAGCCCACACGGATATCTGGTTTCATACGCAACGGGTGCTTTGCCAATTCGACCATTTAAACGAATCATACCGTTTACGAGCTGGGGTTTGTTGTCAATCAGGCCTTTTGAACACTTGCTTTTGTTCAAATCCTTTTCTTCTTTGAGAGCCAAAAACAGCCGCGGTAATCGAACTCGTTGTTCATATTTGATTAGTTGATTTTCAGCAGTTTCTAGTTCGCTTTTAGTGAGGTAAGTAGCTATCTCCTTTTGAATTTCACCCATGGGAGTTTTAGCTACTTTCAATTTTAAATACTTTCCATATCTTAGCAACCAAGCAGTGGCAACTTTTAAGCGATGCCAAGAGGAATATCGGTTGATGAGTTTGTCAACAGATGACAAGACTTGTTTATCTGTTACAGCGGCAACTGTTAGAGTTGTCTTTTCTTCAGTCGGCCATTGATCTTGTGATTTGTACAGAAAGTCCGGGCCTGTCAGCCATTTCCCACTTTTCACAAGTCTTTTAGCGCTAATACCTCGAGAAACCTCGTCAGCTGGATTCATTTGAGAGGGAATGTAAGGTCAATTTTCGGTAGAAGTCAAGTTTTCAATCTCAGCTAAACGATTAGCTACATAGACCGGGAATTTCTTTCGTGAGTTTCGAATGCTCACCAATACAGCTTTGGAATCACTCCAAAAGTGGGACTCCTCAATTGGAATAGTTAGTTCTTTCCTCAGCATTTCATCTAACCTAGCTGCAGTCAAAGCAGCTGACAATTCCAATTTGGGTATAGTCAGTGGCGGCTCGTGGCTTTCATTAATGGTGGGGCCAGCAAAACAATTTTTGAAATGTCAAAAAGTTCCATTCATTGACTACCTAAATTCAAAGGCGGGGTAAATAAATTTTTAACAAAAAATGCAATATTCAACTCTAACCTTTATTTGTATAAGTAGTCAGCTCTTCGGTTCTTTATCTGCGCGAAAATGTTGATGACTTTGTTGTTGTAATCTCTAATTTTGCTAATATACTCCTTATGTATCGACAGGCAAGCGAGGCTGTTCAGTTTGTCTTGCAACATGGTGTTTTGAAGATACGATTTTATTCGCTTCATTGTGCTGAAGCTTCTCTCTGAGTCAGCAGTTGAAATTGGTGTCACAAGAACAATTTCAAACAGTTTAGACACTTCAAAAAATATTTCATCAAGTCCATTTTCATTTATGAATTTTAATAGCTCGCTAATATTGAAAATTCCACTAAAATTATCATTTGCATACAAAACGAACAATTCACACTTCAGTTTATCTTTATTAAGCATTGCGTAATTCGAAGCAATTTCTTTAACATAATTGTCGGGAAAAGAGTTTCTATAAAGCTCAAATTCAGCTGGATTCACTATGGAAAATGAACGAAATTTATCCGAAGATCCGAAGTTTTCTTTAACTTCCTCTGTGATTGTATCACATGCTTCCGTTACACATGATTGCAATTGCAAATGAGAAACAGATGCATGAGTTGCAGCTCTTCTAGAGTTGCAGCGACCTAAATTCTATGAGTTGCAGCGACCGAAATTCAAACGCATGTAACGTGATTGAATCACAATGCTAATAGTCTTAACCGTTTAACTTTTTTTTCCTTCGCCAAAGAGGTAAGCGCAGCAAAATAACAATAAATCACGTTACCAATAACTGATAAACAACCACAGCTGTGAAAAAACATGTGCTGAGAAGCAGAAACTGCTGTCTCACAAAAGAATGCAACACATCACCCAATATCAACTGAATAACAACTAATTTTCTAAGGCTGCACACGGGCTGGCGCAGCTAACGTATGTTCATAAGTTAGGATTGCTGTTTGGGCCAGACATCGCTGGCCCCAATTTCGTGCTATTGCTAGCATAGTAAAATCTTCACAAAGCGCGGCGCGTGAGTTGGTTGGCTTTAGGTGTAAATATATAGGAGTAAACGGGCCAAAATATGTGGGCCCCTCTGCATCGTTTTGAAGAGACTTCTTACTAACCAATTTGTTTCCTTATTCAAATAGAAAACCAAAATATTTGTTTTACCAAAATTATTCTTTAACATATTATTTCTTTATTTTAAGTTGAAGTTGAAATACCTTATTCAAATAGAAAAAAAATTAAAACTGTCAAATTGAAAACGAACTCAAACTCACAAAATTAAAGCAAATTAAACTGTACAATTTATCACGCTTAAGCCAAAAAAGGCAGGCGCAGCTAACGTCTGCTTATAAGTTACGATTGCTGTTTGGGCCAGACATCGCTGGCCCCAATTTTGTGCTATTGCTAGCATAGTAAAATCTTCACAAAGCGCGGCGCGTGAGTTGGTTGGTTTTAGGTGTAAATATATAGGAGTAAATGGGCCAAAATATGTGGGCCCCTCTGGATCGTTTTGAAGAGAATTCAGGAAATATTTGAAAATATTTCTCGTTGTTTTTCTGTTAACTGTTATCTTGGCATGCATGTAAACATTTTTATATTTAATATAGGGTTTTTGTTTAAAAATTTACATATTATTAGTTAAATTTTTAGTGGGGCCCGGCCCCTGTGGCCCCTATGTACGAGCCGCCACTGGGTATAGTCAAACCAAGAGGTGCAAGATATGACTTTCCCAACACAAAACAGCAGTCAAAGTTCATATCTAAATCAACGGTTCTTAGATATGAAACTGCACCTAATGCTGTCATTGAAGCATCAGCAAAATGATGAAGTTCATATCGAATTACATTTTCAGAGTTTTGAAAGCTCCACTTGACTCTTAAGTTTTTCAAATGATTAAGGGAGTCAAGCCATCTTTTCCAGCATTGGCGCTCGTCTTCGGAAATTGTCTCATCCCAGCCTCTATTTTTCATACCACGAAGTAACGATTTTGCTTCAATAAGAACTGGAGCCACAAATTTCAATGGGTCGTACAAAGAATGCATCATGGATAAGATTCCTCGTTTCGTTAATGGTTTCTCAGGAATGTCAACAATAAATCTAAATTCGTCATCTTCAATATCCCATAAAACTCCCAGCACTCTTTCGGCTGCATTCTTACTTCGAGGAAGAGATTTATTTGCCAATCCTCTCTGCTCTTCTGGGAGAGAAGAAATAACGTCACTATTATTGTCAGTTCAAATCCTGCCTTTTGTAGCATCTGTTTTACTTCAGCTATTAAGCGTTTTCCAGAATCAGCACTGGAGCATGAAATCAAAAAATCATCAACATAAAAGTTTTTGTCTACAGCTTTACGTGCTTGCTCCGAGTAATCGTGGCCATATCCCAGCACAGCCTGTTTCAAACAAAAGGCGGCACAGCTTGGAGAAGAAATTGCACCAAACAGATGAACCGTCATGCGGTACGTTGAAGGCTTGCTGTTCAACTTGCCATCAGTCCACCACAAGAATCGAAGGACGTCCCGATTTTCAGATGGTACCTTTACCTGGTGGAACATGCTTCTTATGTCAGTAGGGTGGAGTGAAAAAAAATTTGAAAAAAGTGTAGTTCTTAAATCCTGCCAAATAGGCTAAAACTTCAAAAAAAATTGGTTTTGGCGAGTTGCTACCTTTGGGGGGCTAGCAACCCCCCAAAATGTGTTTTTGGGAAATAAAATTGACAAAAAATGTTGTAACTCGGTAACCGCTTATCGTAGAGGCATGATTTATGGCTCAAAATTTGCAGAATCATCATGTTTCTATATATGCTAAGAGAAAGTTTTCTCTATTTCCACAAGAAAAAAAAGTTATAATCGATAAACCGTTTTTTATGCTTAATACTCGAAAATTGCGCTGTATGGAAATAACTTTGATCTAACATTTGAAATGATATATGTCTAACAGATAAGGACTAATTTGACAATCACAATATAAGGACTAACTATGACAATCACAATATTAACAAGATGATTTGGGATAACTTTGGTCACCAGACAAGTCATGATTATCAAATGAAACCGTTGATGGCAAGTTTCCACGAATCGAAAGCACTTTGTTCACTCCTCGCATTCGTATCTCCTCATCGTTGTCACCCAACATGGCGATCAAGACATTTTCCTGGTGTGCGAAAAATGCATTTCGTTGCACAACTTTCAGAGTAGTTTTCCGAACAGCTTCGTCAGGCACTGAAGAATTCGTTGGACCAAGTTGAAAAAATTTCTAGATCCGCAAGTTAGTTGACTATTTAACTTAATTTCAAACCAACTTGGAAAGTAAACTTGAAGACAAAACTTCGTCAGAGTTTCCAAGTTTGAGGAGGGTTCATCCACCGAAACATAATATCTGAGGATTCGACAGCCCAGAGTTAGCCAGCGTGAATGCACAATGGGACCTACTTTTAAATATTGCAAGTCGCTGTCGACAACTCCCATGATTATTGCTGAACATATCTTGTAAGCATAGTGTTGATCAGTACTCAGATCATTAACAACTGATTCTGGCAACTGTACAAACCGAGGGTTTGAAATTGACTTAAAATTAGCAGCAACCGGCCAACTTGAAACATCTCCAGTTAAACACTTCCCAATTGGTCCTGCAAAATATATGTCAGCAACTATGGCTATCCTTTTTTCCCTAAATCTAGTTAGAACTCCTACAAGGCTATTTGTTAAATCAGGACCTTGCAACAAGGCTTTGTTTAGTGACTGCCCATGCAATTCAGCAGCACAATCGAAGACAATTCTTACCTTGTCAGGTTTTTTGGGGTTCATAACAGGATGGTGTGGAAGATACCATGTTACAGTACTCACGTCATCATTTTTTTCTGATACAATTTCCGCATACCCCTCATCGATATATTTTTGCATCTCTGCTGTATACCGTTCATGTAAAGCTTTATCTTTGACAAGCCTACCTTTTAGTGAGTTGAGACGCTTTTCGGCTATATTGCGATTATCAGGTAGGTGGAAGTTTTCGTGTCTCCATAAAAGAGGCAGTTCAAAATGACCGTTGACGGTTTTGATAAATTTTTTCATTCTGGCGTACGCAATTCGATCTTCGCTAGAATGATTCATTTTTAGTTCTGTTTCTTTAACAAAATCGATAGGAGACACTATATAGATCTCTATCAGTGTGTTCAACGCAAGAATGAACATGCATAGAGATGGGTGTATTAGAAACAACATCACAGTTACCTCGCCAAGGGCCACAAAGCGACCAGCCCAATGGAGTTCTCACTGCATCCGGTCCACCTTCTGGACCATAGCGATATTCAAGAGACATAATTGATCTTATATTATCAACTCCAATTAATAAACCAATCGATTTATCTTTTATACAGGGGAATTTCAAATTCCAATAATCGCCCCAAAGTTCTAACACTTTTCTTTTGGGTATCAAACAAGCATCAAAAGGCAAATAATCAACAGCAATTACATTTTTAAAGGTCATTTCATCACCACCGCACACGGAACTTACCGACATTTGGATGTTCAATCCGCATACCTCTTCTGATCTTGACATTGTCGAGAACGGCTGTACCGATATTCTTCTTTCTGGACCAATTAGTTCCAATTCATCAATAATTCGACGATCACAGAACGTTAATTCGGAACCTGTATCCAGCAGTGCATAGGTTTGGATTTTTTTGTTAGCCGATCTGACAGTAACCGGAACTGTCATGAGGTAAGGTCTATTCCAATGTAGCAGATGGGACGAAGAGTGCATAGCTGCACAGGAGCAAATCGCAGCATTATCTTTTGCGTTCTTGTAGGTTTCGTTGTCATGCAATTCAAATTTGTGCATTAAAGTGTGATGACTGTCTTGTTTGTCACAACCCTCAACCGTACATTTTATTTCAACTTTACAATCTTTCACGATATATCCTTTCTCAAAGCACTTAAAACATCGTCCATTTCTTTTCAGGAAATCACTCTTTTTGTAACGAGATAATTTAAGAAATTGCTCGCAGGAAGACAGGAGATGTGCACTTCCACATAAAGGACAATGCTCTTTGTCAAGTACTGCAGTGGATGTAGAAGATTTTCTACCAGTGTCAAACACAAAAACCTTTTTTCGGTGCACGCTAGTGTTTGGCTCTGCACGTACACGTGTAGACCATTGAAGACTGCCAAAATCAGAATTAGCTAATTCAGCATAATACGATACGAACTCAACAAAATCAGTGAAATTGGCCCGACGACCATTATCTTGAGTTATCCTATATGAATGCTCTATCCAATTATTTTGCATAATTTCAGGCAACTTTGCCATAAGCTGTTTCAGTGTGGCCAGTGAATTCAAGGTAGTGCAATGCTCTACATCTTGCAACTGAGATTTAGCTCTTTGTAATGTCACCGCCATAGAATTTAACGCTTGTAAATCATGAGGTTTCACCCTTTCCAGATTCACCAGTGTGTCTTCACCGCAAGTAGCAATAATCTCTGGTCTTCCATATGCCTTAAACAAGTAATGCCAAGCAAGCTGAAAGGCGTTTGGTTGCACAGAGAAATGGTCGATTCTTCGTCTCACTGCAGGAGAACATAGCTGCAGCAAGTAAGTAAACCTCGTTTCTTCTGAAATTATGTTGGAAGTAACATGAGTTCGAAATGTTTTCACGAATGCATAATAATTTAAGAGATTTCCATCAAACTGCACCAATTCTGGTCTGGGAGGTAAGCAGTCATTTACCATGTTTTCCTGTCTCAACGAAAGACGAGGCGCCCCGTAATCAGCCGATGCCCCACCAGTTCTTTCCGTATTCACACAGTGAGGAGGCTGCTCATACATCTCTCGTCGCAGTGCGTTGCCGTCAATATGAAGCTGTCCATTTTCGGGTCCCAAAACGTGAGAGTTCTCACGGTAGTCATAATGTTCGTTTTCTCTCGATCGCCCATAGTTTGCCCACTTTTCATGAGTCTGTTGTGAGTTACAGAAAAATTCCTTTTTGTCGTAGCACCCTTTCATACACTGGGGTTGTCTCAACATCCAACGCAGGGCTCAAATCATTGTGTGTGACGAGGTTCTTTGTAGATTGCATCCTTGACAAATTGGTTCTTTCAACTTCCTTTACAGAACCCCCCAAACTACCGATCGACACCTCATCCCATGCGCGGACTTCTTTAGCAGCAAGCTCAATTTCTCGGTCTTTTTCTTTTAAGCGAAGTTCTCGTTCTACAGCTTCAGTAACGCGCTTTGCTTCAGCGGCTGCGTCGGCGGCTGCTTCAGCGGCTTTTCTGCGAACATCTGCAGCAGACTGTTCATCAAGAACCCTCTTGGTTTCAGCTTCTTTGGCAAGCTTAGCCAACTTTAGTTTCACGAGAGATTCTTTACGTTTAAGACTTACAGACGATCTAACGGACCTTGAACTTGCCTTTGAAGTCGACATTAGTTTACAAAGCTCAAGTCAATCAAAACCAAACAATCAATTATCAAATTATGATTACAAAGAAAATATTTCGATAAACTTTTATGTTAGTTACTTCGACTGGATGGCCTTGAACACCCAAATAAAGAACATAAGGAGATAGGTCGTGGTTGATAATTGTCAGATTTTCTTTCGACAATGCGCGATTTACACAGTTTACACCTTTCTTTTCATTAGAACCGATGTAATTCAGGTGTTAATGCGGTTTATCTGCAACAAATTACGTGCATTCAAGTACTAATAGAATCGAAATAAAATACGCTTATTAAAATGAACACGACAATCATTCAAATTTTGTAAATAACAACAAACCAAATCAATTAACCAATTAAAACACTAATTATTTACTGCCAATTAAAAAACGTCTATAAAAACATTCTACATACCGAAATATTTTTTCAAGGCCACTTTCTTCAAGTTATCAATTTATCGACCACTGTAAAAATCACGAAATATCAACTTTCAGTTCTACTCGAAACAACTTTCAAAGTAGCTTAATCCATCAACGCGTTCTCTCTCTGTTTTTACTTCGGTTTCGGCAAGACGAGTTTAATGCAAAGACGTCACGCAGAGAAACTCAATTTCTTTCACTACGGAACAACGGCGGCTATCACTATTAACAAAATTTACAATCTAAGAAACCAAAACAGCGCTTGCTTGAAGCGAAAATTGATAGCGATTATTTAAACGAAAATCAACAACAAGAGATATGACTATAATTTAGAACTGCTTGCCAGGACCACCAGGCAGGGGAATGTCCCAAGGACACAACAGAATGGAGCGAGTGAGTTTTGAACCGGCACTGTGTTGGTCATGAGTCCGGCGCTCTAACCACTCGACCACGCTGCCGACTCAGTACTCAGCTGTTGAGTGGACTAGAGATAAGGTGGCTATGCGTAGTGTTTTAGCACCAGCACCCCATCCCGAGCCCACGAGTCGCCTCAACAGTGTGACGCGCGAGGATAGTTTTTTGCGCAATGCCACCAAATGGTGACGAAATGTGAGCGATCTGTCCAGTTTTACCCCAAGATAAGTAGGGGTTGGAAAAAACGGTAAAAGTCTACCATTGTTGTAGACCTTTAGCTCACGTTTGGCCTCTCGGTTATTTAAGTAAAAGGCTGCCGTCACCGTCTTAGTGTGACTGAGCTTCAACCTCCAAGTCTGGAGATACGCTGAAAGTGTAGACATGTCTTGGCTTAAAGTCCCCTCCAAGTCCTTTTAGTTTCCAGAAGAATGTAACAATGCTAAATCATCAGCATAAGCAAACTTTCTGGAAATCATGGAAGGAAGATCGTACGTATAGATGTTAAATAAAATGAATATAGATGTTAAATGTTAATAAAATGAATATAGATGTTAAACGTATAGATGTTAAATAAAAGAAAAATGTCCTGCTCCTTCGTTTATCGTTGTTACGATTCTAATAATAAATTAATTTTTTTTTTAATGACCTCGGAATGTTTTATTAATTCAGCATATTATAAATACTACAACACATTAGTTTATTTACAATAAATTTTTGGTAAAATTTTTTTTATTTATTTATTTATTTTATTTTATTTTTTTTAAAGTGTTGTTTTTTTGTGTGTGTATCTCATTTTGTGTAGTTTTTGCTGTTTTTGTTTTTGTTTTGTTTTTTCTGTTATGGACTGGGAGTCTGATTTAAATAAATAAATAAAAAAATAGGAAGGGAGCCAAGACCGATCCCTGAGGAACGCTGTTTTTAAGACGGCGTAGCCTGCTTTGCTTGCTGTCACCGGTGGTAAGGGTGAAACTTCGATTTCGGACAAGTTCCATGATCATTTTGACCATGTCTCTACTCCACTGGTGACTCCACAGATCAACAAGTTTAACTTGATAGCTAACCAAAAATTGAATTAATAATTTATTGAATTCTTTTTACCAAAAATGTACTATTGGTTAATTGTTTTACTTACATATTCTTCATCTATTTTTGGTAAGAAGTAAAAGACATAACCTGTTTTTCCTGTTGGCACGACTTGTCCGTTTCTTGTAGCCGCACTTCCACATCCTTTTCTTTTATTTACATCAGTAAAAATATAAATTTTTTGGTTAGTGCAGTATTTTTACTTTGACTTTTATCAGATAAATTTCCAAATATCAAATTTTTGCCTAATTCAATTTGGTGGTCCAAATTTATTATTGCGATTTTTTTTTTAAAAACGTAAAAAAGGACAAAAGAGATTAAATTAGCTGCTTTTTACAGTTTTAAAACTTTTGGACCGCAGGTGATCCAAAAAAATCTAAATCAGCATTTCTTAATCTGGGGTAAAATTAAATCTGAGAAAAAATTATTGCAGGTCCAAGTAGGCCGACTTTAGGCTATAGGCCTATTTAAATTAATTTTTGTTGATTTACTGAAAATAAAGATAAAGTATCAAATAAAATAAAAAAAAGTTTTTACTTGTTTTGTACTCACATTTATGGGGGTAAAACAGTGCAAGTCCACAAATAAATACCTTTTTTACTTTTACTTAATGTTATAAGTCAAAAAAGGGTGGTTTAATTGACAGCTACGATCATTTTTTTGTTCTCACTTTATTTTGCAACCGCCTATTAATTTGTGGGTAAAAATGGTAATTTTATTTGATAAATGGGTAAAATAAGCAAAAAATGTTAAGAACCACTGAACCCTAAGCAATAATCAGGTCTAAAATAAAAAATCTTTACTTTAAAGTGATGGTAAAAAGTAGGCCCATATTTTATTGTCATTCAAGCAATCATTAAGAAAGGAGCACCATTTGAGTAGGCTGACACCATTTAATAAAGCCCACGGTGACAATACTTGAATCTTGAAAATTGAACAAAAATACTTGGGCATGAGTGTTTGTTAGAGGAGATTAGAACGGTTGAGCCAATTTTTTTTATTGTAGTCTTTGATTCAAAACGTTGCCTGGAAACGCCATATTAAATCTCCATCTTTCAATTCGTGGAGTCACGCATATAACTTTTCGACTTGATAAGGTATTGAAAAATATCACGTTTCATAAAACTATAAGACTTTAGGCCCATATGGGCTTATAAAACTCGGGAACCAATGGACCATACTGAAAAACCTTTGGGCCAATGTTTTTACGTGGTTTACTATACCAGTCGACTGAATAAAAATACAGATTAATCATTTCATAGAGCCTACATTATGACAAGAAATCGCAATTTATAAATCATATATATTGCAGGAGTGAATCGATTTTCCCCGCAGAGTGGTCAATAAAAAAAAATCAGAGCAATTTAATACAAAATTTATTCAATCACTGTTTAAAAACCACAACAGTCTGTTTCATCCTTAGAATCGTCAGGTGGTTACTAAAAAATTAAAAATATAGTTATTAGCAGTGTTGTGCCCGTCAACAAAAAACCTTGACGGCGTTAGCGTCAGCGTCACCTCTTCAAATTCTTATCGGCGTCATTTACGCCGATAACGCTAAAAAATATTGACGGCGTCAGCGTCAATCCCACAAATTAAAATATTGTTTAAAAAAATCATTGATTAAGTAGTAGGGCAGAAAAATTAGAAATTTCTGAATTGTCATAAAATGCTTTAATTTCAAAACAAATGCGTCACAAAATAATTGTTACACTTGTTTTATTCATTTATTTACTTCAGGTTTAGAGCCCGTACAAACAAGGAAGACAAAACAATTATAACAACTAAGGACAACAGTAAAAAAAAAAGTTGCATTGAAGTAAATACTATTTCATGATCTACAGTACAACATGGCTGAATGATTTATTAATAGATACACAGCAGATTTTTATAAAAGCCACAAAAATGGGATTTAAAAAGAACATCTAAGTTTACAAGACTATCAATGAAATTATTATTTGACTGAAAACTACTATTTATGAAAGTGAACGTATACTTTTTCTTAAAATAGCATCAAAAAGTAATAGCCTAATATTATGATAAACCTGAGATTCAATTAATTCTACAGCACGTCACAAACTCCATATGTACCTGCGAAATGCGTCGGGCAGACCAATTCTACGGGAGGGAAGGGGAAAAACGCGCTAGTCATGATAAAGATGGAAATCAATTGCCACTAAAAAAGTTCTGAAACTTTGAGAAATAAATTCCTTCTAAAATATTTCACTTTTCATCGCCCATTTTTTCACCAAATTTCAAAGTGCGGACTGTTTAAAAAGGTTATGGTATAACAAAAGATCAAAAATGACTTTCTACAGTGATTTTATCTCAATAAAGGTGTCCTCAATTTAACAGCAATTCGTACCTGCGCTAAAATTATCAATCAACCTGTGCCTGCCACCAGACAAAGCAGCCACCCAAACAATTGGCTATTGATATAATTTAATGCAAAAACTACGAATTTTCAATTGACTCGTTTTTAAATATTTACATTATAAGTTAAAACAAAAACTACAATATGCTATCAATTTGCTATTATTGACCTTTCTTTTAAGGTTCTCCACAAAATTCAATGCTGTGCATCTGAATAGCTCCCTACATCTGCAGACAATACATCTGAGTTAAATGCATAGAGGTTAGAAGTAACAGCAAAATTACGTTTTTCCCTAACCCTAACCCTATAATTTAGATCAGTCATTCATTCATTTTTGTTCTCGATCATTATTAAACAGTTTTAACACAAAAATTATAAATATTGAAAAGATCAAGAAAATGAAGAAGCAGCACAACGTCAGACGTTAAAACATGCACAAGATAATTAGAAAGTACAAGTACAAGATAGTAGAAAGCATGATTGCAACACCTTAATCAGATAAAGATATAAGAAGTAAAAAAGAAAAAAAATACAGTATAATAATATTATCAAACAAACTGAGTGATTAAATAACCAGTGCATGATTAGGCTGCGTAACGATGGCACAGCTAGCCAAGATGGGAATTTAGCGTGTATTGTGGTAATCAATCGAATCATTGTGGTAATATATTTAATGAGAAAGTCCAGTCCTAATGTAAACCGCCAATCATATGCCAATGGAACACCATTTTTACTAAAAATTAAAAAAAATCTGCTCAAGTAATTTCATTCACCGCCAATGTTTTTGCAGTCTTTAAAATCCACTTGTTTTTTTCTGCTTCGTTTAACTACCACTGATGTGTTTACAGTTCCGAAAAAATCTGTCTTCGTCGTGTATAAAATTACTTTGTCAGCGTTAATAAATAATTTCTCTATTTAAATCGAAATAAAGTCAAGAAGACTATATTCAATATGAAAACCTGAAGACGGCTAAAGTTAGCAGAAAACGTTCATTTAATTTTTTGTTTTTTGTTTTCTCTTTAATATGTAAATAAATAAATCATTTAAAAAAGATGTTAAATCCAAAATGGCTGCTTTCAATAGCAATTTTATGGTACAAAAAAAATAACCTCTCTACCAAAACTATATTTTCTTTCTTCTAAACGCCTGGGTCTCTTAAAGTTTGATTGTACATGTCACATTTCAATTGTCATTTTAGAAAGATTTGTTGGCCGCTGTTTGTCCTTCATGCCGTCGCCTAGGTCTGCAATAGCGAGTAAATTTATATTTTTTATTATTTTTTATTTATTTTTATCTCTATTTATTCTCCTAGCTCGCTAGACAACGGCGGAGGCGTTATACTTAGGGCAAGCGATTACCTCGACCAGCTTTCGGAGATACCGAGATATTGCTAAATCTACAATTATAAATTACTAATCATTAAACATTGTTTCTATAAGATAGTTTGGTAGCTTCTTCGACGGGTTTATAATATTTTTTATTAAATTGAATACCAATTTTCAGAAACACTGTGGAAGCCTAATCAAAGGCTATAAAACCTTTTGTCAATTTAGTCTGGCCTATCGCTAATTTAAAAAGCATTAAATTGAAGAAGCACTTTTTTGTAAAGAGGTTACGCTGGGTTACTGATCAGGAGACAATTTTTTGATCAACTAGAAAAAAATTAAATTAGCAAGCTATCAAATTTTGACAACAGCCAACTGGACAAAAAAATTTATTTGGTTGTGTAGAATGTACATGTATTTTCAGCAAACGTCATTCTTACTATTGCGGTGAAGATGGGATGAAAATACGCGCACCTTGGATGAATATGGTTTTCTATAAACTTATAAAACAGAAATAAACACAAATTCAAAAATTAACACAACACACGAACACTTACTAACTGAAATCGCTTCACAATCTCCCAAACAACATCGACGTTTGCGTTTGATTTAAAAATGGCCCACGAGGGTCCGACTATTCATACTAAGATACAGGGACCTATTTTAAGAAGGGGACGGGAGGGACATGTCCCCCCAATATCTGGGAAGGGGAGGATAAAATACCTTTTGTCCCCCCCAAATTTATGGCAAACTCAAGGACATTGTCCTTATTGTTTGAGTTTGCTGCAGATGTTTTTTCAGCGATTATCATTTAGTTGGGACGAAAAGTGGTAAATAGAAGATCGATTCAAGGTGAATACCTTGTTTTCTAGAGATCATAATGATTTTGAGAGAAAAATGATGAAATCGGAGACAAATTGAAGCAAAGACCTTTTTTTTTAGAGACCACCATGATTTTGGGAGAAAAATAGTGAAATCAAATGAAGAAAAATAGAGAAAAATGCCCGGGGCCCCAAAAGTTTGACTGCCTATAGGCTCCAGGGTGCTTAATCTCGCACTGAATTTATTAGTAATCAAATATTAAACATGTAGTCACACAAAATTGTCCCCCCAAAATTTTCTAGCAAACTAGGTCCTTGCTAAGATAACACATGGAGAGAGGCGGGACAAGAAAGCAACTTTAAATGATGTCATTATCGGCAAGAATTACGTAATGCAATAAAAAATAAAGTAACTTTTGGTTTACAAAGTATTGGCAGGAAAAAACTAACTTCTGATGATGTCATTGCCGAAAACATTTACGTAAGGCAACGAAAATAAAGTAACTTTTGATTTAAAGACATTGATGGAAAAATTAATTTTAGTTAAAAAATCTAACCTCGACTGAACGCGAGTCTACATTAACACTTACTGTGGATAGCGCTGGATATCGGTCGAAGCCTACTATTGTGATCTATACAGACTATATTGAAATTGCAATTACTATTTTCGTAGTTTTAATAATATGAAAATTAACTATAATTTAAAATATTTATTTAGTATCCTAGTCTGTTTGCTCTATAACAAAAATTAAAATTTATTTTTCTGATAACAATTTTCAGTGTTCTGAGTCTCTGTTTTGCTAACATTTTCCACAGACCACAATTATGTGATTTTTGGTTTGATTGAATTTGCCAACTGAGCTGGGACTCGAACACTTTCAAGCACCACGCATATCTTTTTTTTTTTTGGTGTTCAAACAACATCCTGCGAAAACAAAGAAAGTTGCTATCGTGCCCTTAATAAAAACAACTGCGCTTCTTTGATTTTGCGGCTTTTCATTAAGTTCCAGTAGGTGGATTATCCAAAAACTTTTAGAAAGCAAAGTTGTGATCCTTGAGAACATTTTTAGCAATTGGAAGCAGCTGCATTTTCAAAGCAAGAATTCTTGAGGACCCTTTTATAACATTATAGTTTTTTTGCGAGTAGTTTATTTGACGTGGTATAAATTTGTTTTTACATACTGTAGCTTTCGTAACTTTTATTCTTAATTGAAAATGCGCCATTTGAATGAGCGATTGAAAAATTTTTGTATATATTTTCGTCTTGCAAAAAATAATTGACGCTTAACGCTTGACACAAAAAACAAGCAAAAAATTGTCGGCGACACCTATTCCGTCAACCGAAAAATATCTTTACGGCGTTTGCGTCATCGTCAACAAAAAATTGTCGCCGACATTTGACGGCGTTAATTTGACGGCGGGCAACACTGGTTATTAGTGGTAAAAAAAATGCGTATGGAATAAATGATATGTAGTTAAATTAAGCAAACAATACGAATCCTATGACATCATACAAGAAAAAACAACTCAAAATATAGTAAATGCAAATATAGAGGTTTGCATTCATTTGAAGGTGAGGGAAGGCGAGTTGGGTATGTAGTGAAAGATATAAAAGGAAAGAAAATAATCTACAAAGCAATAAAAGAAGTAACGAGAAAAATTGCATAAGATGAAAAAGTAAAATGCGTAAAAAATGGTGTAAACGATAGTGGAAAATATAAGCGAATTTAATGAAGGACAAGGAAGCACACACGCACAAAAATAATGGCAATTTAAGCATACAAAATCATGTGGGTAATTTATTTGGTTTAAATTTGTTTTTGTGGCGACATTTTCCTGTAAGTTCCGATCGTTTGTTGAGGATTGTTGGTTGGTTTGCGTGTAGTATTTCTAATTTTTCGGTTAAGCACAGGTTGCAGCATTTTTGTCCTGGTTTATAGGGGGTAACTTGATTGATTATTTTCTAGTTAATTGTGGGTTTAAGACCTGATTCTTTGGCATTCCAGAATGTTTTGGAAAGCTCTGTGGTGTTTCTTTTCTTTATATTTTTAAATGATTGTATATGATTACAGTATAATATCGTGATTTGAATTCTGTTTCGCTGCAACCTATGTAGCTTTCTGTTGTATTTCCATGATATACGTCTGCTTGATAAATTACAGATTGCTGTAGGCAAGATCCTTTTAGTGGGAAGATATCTTTATTTTTACAGTTGCATGGTTTTGGTTGTTGAGAGCTTTTCTTTTCCAATAGCTTCTTGTTGTGACCGGTTATAATTGCTTTCATGTTAGGCATGCAGCTATAGCTATTTTTTATGCTATTTCTGTTTATAATTTTATGAAGCTTGTGTTGTCGTGGGAAGTGCTTGCTTATTAATTTTAAAAACTCTTTTCCGATATTGTTGGCAACATAGTTGTTAAAAGGCGGGTTGAACCACATGATTTTTTGTTTTCTTGCTTTCTTTTTCGGTTGAGTTTCACTAAATATTAAATTGTCTTTGTAGCCACTTTGTTTAATTGCGTTTTTATACGGTTGAATAGTTTTTTTGAAATTATCCAAATCACAAGAAATTCCGATAGTCTGTTGGATATCATGCCTGGTAGTGCTTTTTTATGGAAGATGGGTGGTTTGAATTAATGTTTATGTATAATTGTTGATCATTGGGTTTTCTGAATGGCCAGTGCTTTTCCGTTTTGAGGTTACGTGTGACATCTAAAATACAGACAGATTTTTTAGATGTCACACTTAACCTCAAAACAGAAAAGCACTGGCCATTCAGAAAATTTATATTTATAATTTTTCGGTTAAGCAATTATATAATTAATTATATATATATATATAATTAACTTACAGACCACAAAATTTTTTAATTTAACATTAATTTTAAAAGCCCCAACAGACTGTTTCGCCTGCCCGGGCTCGTCAGGGGGCGGTTAAAAATTTGAAAAAACAAAATAGATGAATAAATAGAGCTAATAAATAGAGCTACGTAAAAAACACTTTTTTCTTTGGCAATAAAATTCATTTATCGATCAACATTACAACCGTAGTTTTTCTCTTGTTTTTCTCTTGTTGTTGTTTTACGCTTTTTTGCCGGAATTCAAGCGCTTTGTTTAAACTGTATTTTTATTTATCTATTTTGTTTTTTCAGATTTTTAACCGCCCCCTGACGAGCCCAGGCAGGCGAAACAGTCTGTTGGGGAAAATAAAATTAATGTTAAATTAAAAAATTGTGTGGTCTGTAAGTTAATTATCTAACCGCTCTGACTCGACGTCATTGAGCACTTTCCTGATGAACACCGACCAAAAAACTTTTGAAAAATTTTTATATATATATATACAGGGTGTCTCAAAAAAATGTACTCACTCTTAGAATGACCAGAAAACCTTTATTTATGAACATAGAGTGAAAAGAAATAGATTCAAATACACGAGACAAATGTAATTTAAGAATCATGTTCGCAAATGTTCAAATTGATGACCATTATTGTCCAGACAACGCTGATAACGCGCACCTAGGGATTCGCAAACGTCGCAAAACATGTCATTAGGAATATCACGACATTGTCTTTCAATTTCCAATTTCAGTGCATCAATTGTCCTTGGTTTATTGCAATAAACCTTGTCTTTTAAGTATCCCCACAAAAAAAAGTCCATGGGTGTTAGGTCTGGGGAACGCGAAGGGTATTCAGTGGGGCCCCTAAGTTGATTTCCTGCCATGGCTTCAGTAATTCAAGATATTTTGCTAAAAAATTCAGGATATCTGCAACACAAAAAAAGAGTGAGCACATTTATAATAGTCATCAATTTGAACATTTGTCTCATGTATTTGAAGCTATTTTATTTCGCTCTATGTTCATAAATAAAGGTTTTCTGGTCATTCTAAGAGTGAGTACATTTTTTTGAGACACCCTGTATATATATATATTTTTTTTTTGACTGATCAATGTGTTTTATTTATTTTAGATGTTGGCCGAGCGACTGGCTGACACTCAGTTGTGAAAAGAATGACAAGTTGCAAAAAATAGAAGACATGAAAAAACAGCTCTCGTTATAATCAGCTACTCATTTTGGACATAGTTGTAATATGCAAGCATGCTGGTGAACTATTGTTGTAATGCCAACCACACAGAGTGCTTGGTTTACAGTTAATAATTGGATTGCTACCCACTTGACATTTAGCATAGACCAGTGGTTCTCAACCTTTTTCCGCCTGCGGCACATTTTGGGACTTTTTTAAAATTCGCGGCGCACTTGGACCATATTTCCTAATTTTCCTCCCTAAAAAGTAGTGTTCTCTAAAGAAAAATGGTCTTCATTTTAAATCTAACCCGAATTTCTTGATTTTTGTCCCCCAAAAGTAGTGTTCCCCAAAAAAATTTTAAAAAATATGAAAAAGGTCTTCACTTTGAATCTGTCTCGAATTTTTTGATTTTTATTTCTAAAAAGTAGTCTTCTTTTTCTTCGCATAGGGGAGATGGACGGGAGCTGAATGATCTACTAAATGGCCAGACATGTTTCCATCAGCCAGGTAACCAGGCTCTTGTCGACATCCGAGAGAGCACAGGCTCCATTTGGATGGTGATAAATGGGACAAGATGTTATTACGTGTCAGCTGTCTGCTCCTTTGCGCCACACTCACAGGCCACCGCATTAAGCCATACCTCATTTGAGCGTTTCTGAGCGGAATAGACCAACACCGGTTCGAAGGCGGATAAGCTTGCCCCACGCAGGTTTGGGAATTTCCGGCGGCATTGGGCTAACATCCTCAATAAATGTATGGAGTCGAGAGGTGTTCTCTTGCCACTCCATTCTCCGTTTATGTTCTGCTCATCATGCTACACTGATGCATGACTGAGTGGGGTCGTTCAGCAGTTGCAGTGCAGCAGGCACAAATGGGTGTCTTGGTTTAAGTTACCGCAGCTGTCCATGAAGTGGAGTGAGGAGCCTTTTGTGTAGAAGATGTTGTGTCTCCTGAGCGCAGCGAGCTAGAGACAGTACGGCTTTTGGCGGCAAAGGTCAGTTGGTTAGATGCCTGCTAAGATAAAAAGTTTGTCCGTTGTTGCTCCCGTACAAAAAATATCCTGGTAAACCGGTAAAAACCAATGTATTTTTAGCCGGTAATATCCTGGTAAAAGCTTGTAAAAGTACGGGTATTATGTCGTTTTTCTGGCATATTTTTTTCAAACAGTGTCCTGATATAACGTGAAATACCGAGATTTACCGGGACCTAATATTTGAACAGGCGATCATGCTGGGAAACCACAAATTACTGGGATGAATTATTATTTATTTATTTATTTATTTATTTCAGACGTTGAAGTGTCAAGTCCATATCATACAAATAACAACAACAACAACAACAAACAAAAAATACACACAATTATATCGGTATACCTTAAAAAACCGGGAATAAATATTAGAATGAAAATTATGTCGATAAACCATAAATTACTGTGATGAACTACTTATACCGGTATAATGTGAAAAATCGGGATTACATCTTACAATGAAGATGATGCCAGTAAACCGCAAATTACTAGAATTAATTAATATAACGTTAAACCGCTAAATATCGGGAAAAACCATTAAGATAAAAATGATGTCGGTAACCGTAAATTACAGGGATAAATTATTGCCAGACTGGTAAACTGCAAATACCGGGGCCAAATATTACAATAAAAATGATGCTGGTGAACCGTAAATTACTGGGATAAATTATCACACTCTTATACCATGAAAAACCGGGACCAAATACATATAGACGAAAATGGAGCTGGTAAACCATAAATTACTAGGATGGATTATTACTACACAGCTTTACCGCGAAATACAGAAACCAAATATTAAGATAAAAATGATGCTGGTAAACCGCAAATTACTAGGATGGACTATTACTGCACCGCGAAATACAGGGATCAAATATGAAAACGTAAACGATGCTGGTAAACCATAAATTACTAGGATGGATTATTATCACATTGGTATACCTCGAAATATCGGGACAAAATGGTACAAATGATGCCGGTAAACTGCAAATTTCTCGGATAGATTATCACACCCGTATACTGTGAAATACCGGGACCAAATATTAAAATAAAAATAATGCTCCGCAAATTATTAGGATGAATTATTATATTGGTATACCGTAAATCACCAGGACTAAAACTACAATAAAACCATCCGGGTAAACTCCAAATTGCTAGGATAAATTATCTCAACGGTAAATCGTGAAACACTGGAATAAAATATTAGAATGAAAACCATTACAAAAATACTAGGATAAATTATTATTACACTGATATACCACGAAATAGTGGGACAAAAGTTTACAATAAAAGGTGGTGGTGTTGGGGGTAGTGGTGGGTTTACCCGATCCATTCCTAGGGATGGGGGCGCGGATCAACTCCGCGGAGTCCCAGTAATCGAGCGACTTTCCACGGACGGGACCAGAGGTTTAGAATGGAGAGAAAATGGCCGAATATGCCCTTACGCATATGGTCCAGTAAAGTGTAGTCTAGCACGAGATGAGAAAGGTCCTGTGATTCAGAACCACAGTTGCTGCATGAAGGAGTCTCGGCTCGACCAACCCTGTGGAGATAAGTGTTAAAGAGAGTGCTGTGCCCGTTGCAGCGTAAACTGGAGAAAGCACAGCGAGCGGAGCGAGAGAGAGTAAACTCCTAAGGAGATACTGGAGGGATTTGATGTTCAACTGCCGGACGCGTCCAATCTTTTATAAGCAACTTAACGAGGAACCGTCACGTGACTAACACGAAGCCAAGTGAAACATTCCAACGGTTCGTTAGATAAGTTTGTTACAGTGGTAAAGAGTCCAGATTGGACACTGCGTCTCCAAATGGTGTAGAGGGATAGTCTGTGTGAGGAAATAAGGGGTGAGAGGGACACTGATATTGTGGAGGGGTCAAGAGAGGCTCCAACTTCAGCAAGAGAATCAGCTAAGTCGTTACCAGGGAGGAAAGAGTGACCAGGTATCCATTGCAAGTGGACAACCTTAGATTTAGATAAAACATTTAGGAGAGATTGTGTATTGGATAGGGGTTTTGGGATTAAATATGGTAAGGGAGCAGAACGGGTCGATAGGACAGATAGGGAGTCAGAAAATAAGGTGATAGATTCAAAGGTACATGTCTTGGAGTGAGAGATACACCACTCAAGGGCATGAAGAATGGCGTAAGTCTCTGCACTGTAGCTGGTAGCCCAGAGTCCAATCGAGAAGGAGAGGGAGGTAGCAGTGACACACTTTGTAGGGGTGATGTGAGACCATTGGACCACCCCTACTATCTCTGTCCCCTTACATTTTTTGGAAAAGTTTCACGTTAAATTTAATTAAAAAACAAAGTTGGAAACCCTGAATTACTTTTGGCGTGTTGGGAAGGCTTAAGAAGAGTTTTATTTGATGGAATTCAAAAAATGTAAAGTAACTTTTGGGAGTTTAGCTTTACGTTCTTTGTCTGATAAGTGATAAATGATAAGTGATAAGTCTGATAAGTGTAACAAGGATTCTTTGTAAACTTTATTGGCTATTGTAGCTGATAAAGTTGTCCTTATTTTTAGTTGCAACAAGTTTTTTAAAACTCTTGATTTCATAACTATTTTTTGCATTAACTAAAAATAGAGGGGTATGGGACCATTGGACCAGTTAGCATGTGGTACCATTGTATCATGGTCCTAAGATCCCTTTATCTACATTGTTGTTTGTTACAGGTATATCTATATTCAATAATCACTTTTAATATTCCTTGACAAATAAAATGCCTACATTCAAGCAATCACTAGATAAGAATGGGAAATATTCTGATAATCAGCTATAAGAAGCAGTTAAAAATGTCATTGACAGTGGCATGACTTTGCACCAGGCTGCACGTGAGTTCGAAATCCCGCGAACCACTGTAAGGACGTATGTGAATCTCGCGAAGCAAGTTGGAAGCTCTGCTGGAAGTTCAGTGTCAAGAAAGAGCATGGTTACAACAAAGGTAGTGCTCAATCACCAATCTTTTTATATTTATAATAAGTTGTAGACTTAAGTTAAATTAATAAACTATAATAAATTGCAGAATTCATTTAAACATAATGTATCTATCATTATATATGTATAATAAATTGTAAACTTCATTTAAACTCAATGCACCTATCATTTTATATGTGCAATAAATTGTAGACTTCATTTAAACTAATAAAGTATGACTACATTGCATTAGACTCAAAAAGTTTTAAATTACAAACAGTGTTGCTGTTTTTAAATTGATTGGAAATTAATTTAAATTTCAGGTTTTCAATTCAGTAGAAGAAGATTCCCTGTTGCAATACATCATCAAATGTAGCAAAATGTTTTATGGGTTTTAAAGATACAAACAAGAAAGTTAGTATATAAATATGCTCGTATAAAAAATCTTCCCCATCCAAGCTGCTGGGAGAAAAATAAAATGGCCGGAAAAGATTGGCTGAAAGGATTTCGTCGAAGAAATAATAATTTAAGCTTATGCCAGCCAGAATTAACTAGCAGAGCACGGGCAAAGGCATTTAACAAAACAAAGGTGAATACATTTTTTAAAAATGTAGAACAAGTGCTAAACAGTGATGAAAATATTTCTCCAAGAAGTGTGTGGAACCTCGACAAACAGGACTCACCACTGTTACTAAATCAGCTCAAGTGCTCGCAGAAAAAGAGAGCAAGCAAGTAGGTTGGATTTCCTCGGCTGAACGAGATGAAAACATTACCATGTGCTGTTGCATCAATGCACTTGGAAGTTCACTGCCACTAGTTTACATATTTTCTCGAGTGAATTTCAAGGGTTTTATGATGAAAGGGGCTCCACCAGAAAGCTTGGGTTTGGCTAATCGTTCTGGCTGGATGAACAGTGAGTTATTTCCTGTAGTGCTCCGGCATTTTATTAAGTCGTCGTCGTCGTTTGAAGGGCATCCACTCCAGGTCAGACACAAACAGGACTAGGGCCGAGGGCTGGGGCAGAGGGTTTATTCTTTTACTACCCCAGACTGCTGCACTGCCTGGATCAGATGCTGGTAGTGATGTTATTAAGCTAGCATCGAGTTTCGTCATCCAAAACCGTCAGACCTCGTGCTCCATGTGGTGCCCGATGTATAGGGCACGCTGTTAGTACATGGTCTGCGGTTTGCTCAGAGGAGCCACACTCGCAATTCGGTGAAGGAGCGAGACCCCATTTTATTAAGTTTACGAATGTTTCCATAACTGACCCAGCAATGCTATTTCTTGACAATCATGTCAGCCATTTGTCTCTAGAGACAATTGAGCTGGCACGAGAAAATGGGCTGCATTTGGTGACATTTCCACCTCATTGCAGCCATAAACTGCAGCCTTAAGATGTTTCTGTGTTTGGATCTATCAAAAGGAATTGTACAGCACTGTGTGATGCATGGCTAACAAGCAACCCAAATAAATTGATATCCATATACGATGTTGCTGAAATATCTGGTGAAGCCTACACTCGTGCTTTTAATATCCCCAACATCACTAATAGGTTCAAAGCAACAGGGTTTGGCCTTTTAATCCACTAGTGTTTTCAGATGATAAATTCCTGCCAGCTTCTGTCACGGATGTTTCTTTGCCTGTTGAAACTGAAAATGGCACACCAAGCACCTCATCAAATCCCTTGACAACACCTGAAGACATTGATGTTTAACCTGAAGAATCAGTTGCTGAATTGAGCATTTTAACTGATATTAGCCCTTTCCCCAAAGTTAGTGAAGCACCAAAACGCAGAAAAACCAATCGCTTAAAATTGAGTGTCATCAGTAGCACACCGGTGAAAAACAGACTCTTAGCACAAAAAGAAGGAAATCAAAAAGCTACAAGACAAGACAATAATGTCAGACGCAGAATGCTTTTGCCAAGCAGCAGCTCTGAGAGTGAAATTTCTGTTCACTGCGACTCTTTGGACACAGATGACTTGAGCTGTAGTGATAGTAGTACTAGCAGTCAAGCTGATTCTGCTTCACTACAAGTGCTTCATGTCAGTGTCAATATTTGGTAGTGAAAGTTTATGGGGAGAAAATGATCTTCCGGTTCTTTGTTGCTGAGATATTATCTGGCCTAGATGAGGAAGGGGACTACGAAGACAAGTTTATGAAATCTTCTTCAAAAATTAAACAAGGCTTCTATTTCCCGGAAGATGAAGACTTTGCTAGTGCAAAAAGAAGTGACATTATGTTATTGTTGGAACCACCAACAGCAATTTTTACAACCAAGCGTTTAGCTGGTGTATTCTAATTTACTACCAACATGAGCAAATAGAGTTTTAAAACCATTAACAAAACATTGCTTGTAACCACAGTATGTATGGTCATTTTTGTGCTGGTTGATTCGTGTTAATGTTTTGTTCAATAATACAATGAAATTTAAAATTCAAAACAACGTCATTGTCTTTAAAGTAAGCTTTTATTTTGTTGCTCGTCAGCGCAGTCGAGTGGTTAAAGCGCCGGGGTCGTGACCAACACGGTCTCGGTTCAAAACCCACTCGCGCCATGCTGTTGTGTCCTTGGGAAAGACACTTTACGGCACATTCCCCTGCTTGGTGGTCCTAGCAAGCAGTTCTAAATTAAAGTCATATCTCTATTAAATTACAAGCGGACAGCAATATCTTGGCATCTCCGAAAGCATTTTTGGCAAAGCATTTGAAAACTTGGCAAACTTTTTATGCAGAAATATGTCACGATGCATGCACTACATTCAGAACAATTTTTAGCTAGTATGGTCAACACTGGGCGCTACCAAGTGAAAAAATGTGAATTTTGGTCCAAAGGTTGGGACGTTTCCTACACTCATCACTCATCCCTACACATACACTACATCTCCCCTACACTTAATGTGGATCCCTGCACCACCCTGCCCTAGCCCGCCAGGCACCGAACCGTCAGTCCAGGCAGTGATGTCGTTGTGGGATAGGGAGAATAGATGGGAGGTAGCTGTGATATTGCGAAGGGAGGGGATCATTACGAGAGCATGGGGAAAATAAGTGGAGTGAAATGGTGTAAGTAGAAGGGGTAGACCAGAGAGGTTTAGGAGGGAAGAGAATTAAAGGTTCACGAGCAAGGTGTAGGTTAAAGGGGTAAGTTATGTGATTGGGAGAAGGATCTCCATGAACCTTTCTTCAGACTTGTGCGGGGATTAGAATTTGCTAGAGAAGTTAGGGGAAAGTTGAAGGTAGTCGGAGGGCTCGTTCAGAGAAGGAGAGGGATTGGTGGGTGAGGGTGACGCGTAGTGGAGGAAGAAGCGCTTCTACGTAAGGAAGAGGGATAGGAGTGGACGATAGACAGCCTGTGATTGCTCTACAAGAAGATCTATGCATCCTCTCCACAGAGGTGATGTGGGTAGGAGGTGAGAAGAAAAACCAGCCTGGGGAAGCATAGGTAAGGATGGGGCGAATGAAGGCTTTATATAGGGTACATAAAGATTTCTTTGATGGGCCCCAGGAGGCAGAGGCGATGAAACGGAAAGTACGGAATTTGGTGTGAAACTTTTTCCGCAAGGATAGGACATGTTGTTTGAAAGAAAGAGTGCGGTCAAAGGTTACACCGAGAAAGATTGGATGAGGTTGTACAGAGAGGGTTTTATAGGTGATTGGTAGGGGTCTAGGCTGAAGAAGAATAACTCACATTTGAGGGGGTTGAGAGGAAGGTGCCATGTTGAGGACCATTCCACCAGTCTGTTGAAGCTTGTACTGTGGAAGTTGCACACTCAACACTTGGGAAGGAGGCCCAAATGGCAAAGTCATCTGCACAGAGTGAGACCTTAACAGATGTAGGGAGAAAGATGGAAAGATCAATGATAAATAGAGAAAAGAGGACTGGTCCAAGAACTGAACCTTGGGGAACACCTCTTCGGAGACGGAAAGGACGACTGTAAGAATTACAGATGCGGACTTTCGAACGGTGATCTGAGTGATCCAGGATCGTATCCATTCGACAAAAGAAAGCGGAAGACCTAAAGAGAGAAGTTTAGAAAGGAGAGCAGAATGCCAAACTGAGTCAAAAGCTTTCGCAAAACCACAGTGGCGAGGACTGTACGTGCGCCTGGTTTAGATTAGTGAAAGAAATCTGCGATTGACTGTGAGAGGAAGGGAACCTGATCCATAGTCGATCTACCAGGTCCAAAACCAGCTTGTACGGGTGAAAGGATGCCTTGTTGTTTGAGAAAATAGGTTAGTCATCCTAAAACCATTCTTTTGAAGAGTTTGGAGGTGCAGGAGGTGAGAGAGATGGGGCGATATGAGGAAGGTGAGTCAGAGGGTCTTCCGGGTTTGAGAATAGGGATGATTGTCGATTGTTTCCAGGCAGATAGGAAGGTGTGAGTTGACCAAGAAAGGTTAAAGATATATAAGAGAAAATGTCGCGCTGATTGTGGAAGGTGGGTTAGAAGAGAATAGGTAATTTGATCTGGGCCTAATGAGGTTGAGGTTGAGAGTTGAGAGATAGCTGTGGAGAGTTTAAGAGAGGAGAAAGGTGAGCAGAAAGTGGAGTGCAGGGTGTTGCAGTGTGCAGTTCTGATAGTACTCATGTGAATTTTCTCGGTGCTTCGAAAGGGTTTTGGGGTTTGAGTAGAGAAATGGGACTGTAGATGTGAGAAAAGTTGGTTAGCACAGTCTACAAGGGTATGACAACTTGAGAAGTTGGAGAGATCAGATGAAGTTAAGGAAGAGGAGCCAGAGATGGAGCGAAGTAGAGAGAAAACTTCACTGGGACGGGTTTTAGGAGAAAGGCTAGAGCAAGTTTTCTGCCATGACTCAGCTTTAGCCTTAGATATCACAGTGGAGGTATATCTAGATATGGAGATATAGTTCTGGCGGTCCTCTTCGGAACGGTGTGCCTTTGCGAATGCCTTTCGGCGACGCATATTATTGAAACCTGCGTTCCAAGAAATAACTCTTTTTTTTCCATCACTCTTTAAACATACAGGTAGAACAGGGAAGAGTTCTCTCACGTATTCTGCAAAAGCGAAAAACAAAAGATTACGACTTTGAAATTATGCCTGTAATAGTTTAGATACCTCTGACAGCGCCTAATTTTTTCTCGTCCAAGGGTGGCCGATTTCCTTGGCTCTGTTTCTCACGCATCAAACAACTGTTGGCAAGATGATCTAAGTAAAGAAAAAGAAAAAAATGTAATTATTTAAGGTGAGCTTAAACAGCACTAGGTAATCAGAGAAAATATAAACTTTGAGAGGAATGATAAAATTAAACACGTAGGTTATCCTTACAGTAAAAAACATGCAAGAATCGCAAAGCCTGAAAGTGTACGCTTCAAGGCCTAAGCAACACGCCCTAAGCGTTAACGCTACTTTTATGTCAAATGAACAATGGAAATTACAACAGCAAATATACTATTTCTTTTTCTGAAACCCAATAAACGACCACTACGGTTTAAAAAATCAACATATTGGTAAAGATCACATGACGTGCCTTAAATTGTAAATTTAATGTTAAAGATATACAGACATCAAAGTTTATTTTACATTAAAACAATGCATTTCTATAGCATCTTTTTTTACCATAATTTGAAAAGTATTTAGTTAATGTTTGGCATTTATGGAACAAAATCGTAGTATCGCGTATACTTTATAAAAATATTTTTTCTAAATAATTCAAAGGTAAACAAAATGAAAATGTAAAAATATTTTACCTGGGTATGGAGAAAAACCAACTTCCAAAAGATCATTGACAAGTTTTGAAGGGCGGCTATGATTACAGGAGATAACATTGGAGCTGACACTACTTCCCTTCGTGATGTAATATCTTGAATGTAAAATACCATAACAATCAATACACTGTAATAGTTGTAATTACAAACGTATTTTTTAATTCCAATGGTTCTCGGCTGACTTCCGAAGTCGTTGCCACGAATCTTGGCTGGAAGTCCATATTGCTTTTCAATTTTTCCATGTTGGACAACACTGTATGTAGCTTTCACAAGGGCAGGTAATTCTATTGTAAACAAACAAAATCCACTTTACATGAAGTTTTATTTTGAATTAAGAGTCGCCGATTAAAAGCAAAAATGTTGTAATAGAAAATCTAAATTATACCTTTAAGTATCAGAATGTACCATACCTTTTACTAACTATCTCATAATTGATATTTTACGCGTGCTGCTGTTATTTGCCAAAGCTTAGGAAAAATTTTGTGCGGTTTTAATCAGCAGCATGCCAATTTGTCAAACATTTTTAAACATTTTCCAGGAACTATTTAAATTAGTGCTTCTCTAACTATGTGACGTTGAGGAATCGAATGGGTATTATCTTTTATTGTATGGAAATGGCAACCTAAATCTGAAATTGTCCTTATTTTTCCATGAACTAAATCACTTATTACGCAGTTAGAAAAACGAAGTCATACCTTGCAAAGCATTAAAACTGGTTTTCGTAGCTCTTGTCACATAAAAGCAACAGAGAAAAGGGTTTTCTTATGTATTCTGCAAATCAAAAACAAAAAAAGATTACGGGATTGAAATTAAGAATCAAAAAGCTTAGGTACCTGTAATTGCTCTATGCACGCGCATGTTTATTCAACAACGCGCGCTTAATGTTTTTTCAACGAGGACAATCGATTTCCTTTGCTTTGTATGTACAGCGCCTCCGCCGCTTTCCTGCGAGTCAGGAAGATAAATGTAGAGATAAAAAAATGAATAAAATAAATATTATGCCCCAAACAGCTGTTTGCAAGAACTATAAAGACAAAAAAAAACTATTTTCAATTTATGTAATGCAAGCTTTAAGAAGTATCAAGTAATCATAAAAATGTGAACTCTAAGTGGAGTGATAGAATAAAACATGCCTTGTTGTCCTTTTAGTAGAAACATGCAAGAGTGGCAAGACCGGAAGTATTCACTTTTGAAGGCTTAGGCAATATTCATACCTTCAATCAAAATAATTGCTTTTCCATTACATGAAAAACAAATTTTGTAAATATGTTTTTCTTTTTCTTAAACCGAACAACGGCCATAGTGTTTGAAATCACAAAACCGGAAAAATTGCACGATATGCTTCCAAATTGCTGTCTTCATTAAAAATTGTTTTTTTATTTTTATAAACACCACGATTTAATCAGTATTAACCTGTTTCCTGGGTTAGACTTAAATTAGCCGGCGATTGTTGTCAAGTAAGACGGAAATTTATTTCGCACTTGCAGCTATTTATAGTGATACTTATCGGCAATCATTTCTCACGAGGGTGTTAAAACAGCATGATGTAGATGGTTTGATTACTGGCAGAAGAATAGAAGCAGATGCCAATAAATTTACTGAAACGAAAAGTTTTAGTTAGTATTGTGATTCTTTTATTGAAGCTGATTGTCAAAAATAAAGTTAGAAGTAAATACATTAAATACATTTTAGTTTAATTTTCATTTATTAAAAGACAAAACTTTTTATGTTAATGTCCAAATTATAGAAATGCTTATCAAACAATTGTTTTGTTAGTTTGAAATGACTACTATGGTAATCATTAAAATATTTATTTTGTTCAATCAATGAATTGTGTATACATCATTAAAAGGTGAGAAAAAATTTTTAGAAGTGTGTTGCTTAGTTTACTTACGAAGAAAATTTTAAGTTGCGATGACAAAGCAAGAATTCTTTAACAAATGTGTGAACACGTGCTAACCTAGCTTACAGGATTAATGAAGACTTCTTACACTGTTTGCGACAGCAGCAACAGAGTCATTAAGGCTCGTTATAATTGCATACTGAGAAACGGTTGAAAAGGCATTTAATTTACTAGTTTACAGCTTGAAAGCTTTGCTTATTTTTACTATAATTTAAAAGCACCTAAAACTATTTTTAACTATAATTTAAAAGCACCTAAAAGCAATTTTGTTATGATCTGGTACACCTGGAAAAATAAAACTCGATGCTGGCTTAATAACACCACTGCCAGCATCTGATTCAGGCAGTGCAGCGGTCTGGGGTAGTAAAAGAATAAACCCTCGGCCCCAGTCCTGTTTGTGTCTGACCTGGAGTGGATGCCCTTCAAACGACGACGACGACCTGGAAAAAAATCATGGCACCATTAACGGTCATATCTTAAGATCATTGTGTTTAAAATATTTTAGAATTTAAACAAGCAATAAAAAAAAGCTGGTTACGAACTATTTTATGGTAATTGTAGGACGCTATGTCACAATTGCTTTCGTATTCTTTACTCTTCAGTTGTTCATCACAAATATATGTGAATTTTCGTTTTGAATCGCAATTTTAAAAGCATGGTGTAAACTGTTCACTGTCGTGATATTTTTGAAAACCTAATCTCACAACTTTCCTCGATGTTATTTTGTAACCCTTCTTAAATATTTTCTCACAGAACTTTCACAGTTGTAAGCTCTTAAGCTGCATCATTAAGCATGCATAATTCAATAATTAAAGCTTATTACTATGTACATGAAAATACAATGCATGCGAATTATAATTTATGTAAAGGAATATTAATGGAACAAATAAAATCAACGTTTCTTACCTTATACACTAAGTAAAGTGGTTTTCAACAATGATTTAAAAGCTGGTACACCTTTTTTGGAAATTGAAGTGAAAGCGTCTTTTCTGAATTTTGCTTAATCAATCAAGCATGATCGTTTTGATTTAAATTAATGCAGAAAGCATTTCTAATGAATAGAGCGAGCGGCAACTGCGACAACGCACTAGTTGTAATGTCGTAAAACGCGCCCAAATGGTCCAACGCTGCGGTTTTCTGTTAAACAGAAGAGACAGAGTTGAAAAAGAAAAAATAAATAACAATAACACACACTCATCAAATTAATAATATTTTAATATATAAAATAGCCACATCTTACAAACCAACCGATGCTCAACATTAAGCACATTTACAGAAATAGAACAGCATGGTAAAAGCTGCAGTTTAAATTTACAATTTAATTTTAATATGCATAGCGAATTAATTATTTGCATTTTAAAACCAGTTAGCATTATCAAAACAAACATTCAACAACATTACAATAAATTTTTACCTGAATTTTCTTCACTGGCAATTCGAATCAAAATTATTCTTTAAATACTTAAAACGCTGCAATCTATCTGCATACAATCTTCGACAATAAAATAACTACTAGCACGCAATGCCAATAACTCTCACATTGATCACAGTTAATCCTTTTGTGTCGTAGAAATTAGTGAAACGTTAATTATGCCAGAGTTTCCCAAACTGTGTGCCGTGAAAAGGATTAAAGTGTGCCGCGAAATTTTTGTGTTTTGACAGAAACCCTTAGAATCTTGGTTTACAGATAGGGTAGCCAACCGTCCTTTATTGGAAAGGACAGTCCTTTATTTAACCCTTTCCGTCCTTGTCCTTTATGAAGTACAGAAATGTCCTTTATTTTAAATATCATTTTACTTACTGCCAATTTTGCGATTAGAACGTGTATTTTAAAGTTGATTTAATTTTTGCAAACACTGAATCAACATTTTTATATTTCTAAACGTTCTCCAGCAACTTTCCAAGTTGTTTTCAAAAACAATTATTTGCCCCTACCCCCTAAATCATTAGAAGAAATGGTTTATCAGCATACTGTGAAAGGATTTTTAGTGTTATCTCTTCAAAATGGCGAAATGAAAGAAACAGATGCTCTGCAGAAATAATAAAAAATGAGCTTTTCATATTCCTGTACTTTAACTTCAAAGACAGCTGTTTACAATTTGCTGAAAAAACAAAAGATGACCTTCAATTGTTGAAAGCAGCAAAAAGTCAAACCAAACACAATTTTAAAAAATAAAAAGATTTACACTATTTTTCATTTTTATTTTTTTATGATGCATATCAGAAGCGTGCGTATCAGATGCATATCAGAAGCGGTCAGGGCATGCAAGTCATGCGTTGTAAGACCAAATTTTTAGAAATTGCATGACAAACTTTTGCGCGATGAGGTAGATATCGTTCAATTCGATGAGAAATATTACTTGTTCGGGATAAAATCTGAGGCAGATCTGAGACAAAGACCCGTTTTTTTGCGTTATTTTAGACAATTTAGGACGAAAAGTAAGAAATCGGAGACTGGTTTGAAGTGATGACTTTTTTTTGAAGATCACTGCATTTTCAGAAGAAAAAGTGCATTACCAGGCAACAATTTCAAGTGATGACCTTTTTTTAGAGAGATCATCAAAAATCTAGGGCGAAAATTGTTCTTGATCACCATGGCATTACGACTAAAAGTTACAATCTCACACCCATAACATACCTATTTTCATGATCAGATTTTGGCATGCAAATTGCATGGCCAGACTCAGAGGTCACCGCACGCCACTAATGCATATATACAGTGATATAGATGGGATTGAAAATTATGTTTATATCTATTTTCCATATGTCCTTTATTGAAACTTGTCACAGTTGGCAACCCTATTTACAGATGACTTATATGTTCATGTAGTTTTAGTATTGCTAAAATCTTAAATACAGGCTGCTTGAGTAAAAATCTAAAAGGAAAGAGGCCCATTGGCATAAAGTTGTTTGCCTTATGGACGTAAACAAACAACTTTATCCAGCGGTTTGGTATTAATAAGCAAAAGAAAGAATATAAGTGTAGTGAGGTTGCTATTAAAACAGTCTAAAACAGTGCTTTTCAACCTTTTTAACATCTCGCGCTAGAAAAGTCGTAAGGCAACAGCTGTGGCTCAGCAGTGCACAGTAGTGGATATTGGGTGAGGCGAATGAGGTAGTTGCCTCAGGACCCCTCGATTTTAGGGGCCTTCTTGAAAATAACGCATATAGTTTCATTTTGCTGTATATATTTTTTTAGAGATCACTATGATTTTGGGAGCGAAATGAAAGATCAAATCGAAGTGAAGACCTTTTTTTTTAGAGATCACTATGATTTGGGAAGAAAAATAGCGAAATTAAAGATCAAATCGAAGTGAAGACCTTTTTTTTTTAGAGATCATCATGATTTTGGGAAAAATAAGGAAAATACGAGATCAAAGCCTTCATAAAGTGTGCCGCACGCAAATTTAGAATTTATTAGTGTGCCGTAATGAAAAAAAGTTTGAAAAGCACTGAACTATGCGATCATTTTAGAAAGTCGCTAAAACAAAGCGAGTAATTTAAATTACGTTCTTGCCGATAAAGCAAATTTGCGATGTTACACTAGTAATTCTCGCTTAAAGTGAATTGCTCTGCCGTGAAAAGCATTTCTTCTGCCCATGCAGTAGGCCTATACAAAATCGTGCAACTTCCAAATCAAAAACATATTTTCAGAGCGTTGCATACCAACTTTAGGCATACCATATTTACGAAGTGGTAAATCGGGAGGCTCGTTAAAAGAAAAAAATTCGTCAGTGTTCTCTATAAAAAAAAGGTCCTAACTTGAAATCAGTCTCAGATTTCCCACTTTTTGTGCCAAAATCATAGTGATCTCTAAAAAAAAAGGTCTTCACTTACAATTGAAAGCCCTATTTTTAAAAATACCTAAGTCACATTTTCGAAAAAATGAGATAAGCTGAAAAAATTGTTTCTTTACTTGCCAGAAAATAGTCTGACAAAAAATCTTTTCCAGATAATGTACGGAAATCATTTTTTGAATAGCGCAGAGGTTTGAAATTTTAGCGTATTTTTATTCTAGAACTACCGAAGTCCAACTGATTTATGTTAAAAATTCCTATACACACTTGATAGCTTATTAAACCTATTGTTTGAAGGTTTGACCTGCAAAGCAGTCTTACCTGAAAAAATTTTTTTCGTTTGTGTATAAAACTTTAAATAGAGGTTTTGATAGTTTGTCAAAGGTTAATAATATAAGAGTAACGCAAGCATTATAATGAAGTAATAACTTTCATTTTCATTATAGGCAAGCTTACTCAATAACTTATTTTTGCATTAAGTTTACCTGTATTATTATTTTAATCATTATTTTTAAATTAATTAGAAATCCTAGCGTTTTATTTGGAGCTTTGATTCCCGTCTATAACGTAATAATTTAGTTACATAGCATTCTATTGGAGTCACGAAGCATCAACTCATCTATTGAAATTCAGAAACTTTTTTTTTTTTAAATTTGTACTTAATAGCTTTTTATTCATTCAGCTTTTAGTTAATAGATCATGGAAAAGTTTTTTTTATATCTTTTTCGGTTTGGGTACGCAAATTTTCGGAAAATTAACTTCTCATCACTTGGTTTTTTGATTCTCCCTAGATCCTAAATTCTTTTCTGATATGTCACTCTATAAAAAATAGAAAGCATATTATCATTATTATTACATGTGATTGACTTTTTCCGCCTAACTACACTGATAATTTGCTAGAAAAGCGCTTGTAAAACAAGATTTCCAATAAAAGTACCTAAGTCCAATTTGCAAAACAAGCTTTAATTCTTTATGACGTCATAATAAAATTCTAAAAAGTTGTTGAAATAGGAAGAGATACATAACCAATGTAATAAAAAACCATTTAGGTTTTTTCCATCATTACTCTGATTTGCCAGGGTTTTGAAGACATTAAACCTCATTTTCTCAAAACTGACATTATGTGATTTAGGTACATTTAGAACTAAGCCCTTCAATTGGAAAAATGGGATATTTTAGTCACCGAGCGAGACGCCGGGACAAGGCCTAAAAAACGGGACTGTCCCGGGTAAACCGGGACGAATGGTAAGCCTAACCAGCTTCGATATGCAATAATTCATTGGTCAAATCAACTTTTGTACCAAAAATTTTAACTAAATTTTATCTACTGTAGATGAAATCCCTGTTTTTTTTACAGTAAATTAATTATAGGATATTAACGAATATAAAAAGGTATTTTTGAAGCTTTTAAAGGTTTATTTGTACCACTTTTTGGAAAATGAATAAATAATCATAATAATTCAAGCATTGTTTTTTTAGTTTACAGAAATTTGATCGAGATTAATAGTAATGTCGCATACCAAAGATTACTGTATCGAGCAGTCGTTGTGTTTTTTTATTGATTTTTTTGCTTCTCCTAGCGCTTTATAAGTTTTCTCCTGGTGTTTTCTTTTACTTTCCTGGTTTACCATTAACCAGTTTTAGTCAAAATAATCCCGGTAAAAACTTGCTTTTTCGCAGTAAATATTTTATAAAGATAATGTCTTAGAAAATTGAAGAAGTTTTTATAGTACAGTTTATTGTATACCAGGTTGTTAAAATGTGAGCCAGTATTTTGCAAATTTTTTGACAACAAATTGCTATTACGGGGATTAGTATTTTACAAGCTTCCTGGTTTATCATAATTTAGTTAAAGTAATCCCAGTAAATTCTGTTTCTTTCCGATAAAAATTTTATAGACAAATGTTAAAAAACTAAACAAGTTTTTTCATGGTATACCAGGTTCATATGTAGGCCAGTATTTTACAAATTTTTTTCTGGTTTACCAGAATTTTTTCAAAGTAATTCCGGGTAAATCCTGGTTTTTCGTGGTAAATATTCTATAGATAAAAATATCTTTAAAAATTCAACAAGTTTCTTCATGGTATACCAGATTGTTAATTTGGAGGCCAGTATTTTACAAATTTTTTTCCTGGTTTACCAGGATTTAATTAAAGCAATCCCGGTAAATCCTACTTTTTTGCGGTAAATATTCCATAGACAATAATATTTTTAAAAAATAAACAAGTTTTTTATTGTATACCAGGTTGTTAATTTGGAGTTTACAAGTTTTTTTCCTGGTTTACCGGGACTTAGTCAGAATGATTCCGGTAAAATCCTGGTTTTTCCACGTTTATTCCGATTTACCGAAGTATTTTTTTGAACGGGTATGGGACGCAAGCATCCGGTCATTATGCACAAGGCATTGTTAATAGGCTTGTCAATAAAGCGAGTATGGGCACTGCCACAAAACGTAGTGTTCATTTAAAAAAAGGCGAAAGAGACTCGATAAGTACTAAGAAGTAGTGTTCCTAAAAAAAGATCGCGGAACAATGGACTAATGTTTTTTAAAAAGTTTCGCGGCACACTACTGACAGGTTGAGAAACAGTGGCATACACGAACAAAGTTCTAATTAAGCTGTGATTGTATGAGTAGTTTGCAAGAGTCGATATTACAAAATATAAAAAAGGCTAAAATTTGTACATCAATTAAAAGTTTCATTTGTTATTGCGGTAATTTGTTGTGATTGTTTTAAAATTTCTTGAAACAGCATTATGTGCTTTTTACACTGTGTGCACTATTTTTTTGCACTATGTGCACGTATTTAGAGCGTGAAGCATTGTGCCATGGCCCATTCAAAGACCGACAGTGAGCAAAAGCACATATGAGCAAACACCCTAAGCAAAAGCATATATGAGCAAACACCGTAACAATTTTAGTCGATTGCGTTCATTCCCCCGTCGAGTCTACATCAGCCAGTGCTACAAATGTCACTGCTATAGCAGACACCGGCGCGCAAATGAATGCAGCATGGGTCAATTCTTGCAGCATGGTTTCCCACGTGACATAATGACCCCTGCACCCAATCTGATGGCCACCAAACATTGCTCCATATCAATTGCGGGTGCCTTCTTCGCCATTATTCAAGGATTGTGATGTCACAATCGTGTCGTGCAATGCCGGGTCATGGTCTACGTTAGCGCTCATGTTAAGGCCCTCTTCTTATTGCACGACATACTAGCGACACTAGGGGTACTCACGCGCACTGCCACTGGTAGCTTTGTTGCACTTACCCTCAATGTACTGCCGTGCCACCACCCCCACGGTCACAACCATTTTGCTGTTTTCCCAAAAATATTTATCGAATAAAAACTTGGCTATTGGAGCAATACACATCCTCCACATTTAACACATGTCCGCATCGCCCTCTTCATTGTAGGGCGGGACCACCCATTGAAATCCATGTCAGCCCCCCAGCGAAGCCAAGGGCATTTCATACCCCGGCTTCTATTCCTCTACATTGGCAACAACAGGTTCATGCAGATTTCCTTCGGGATGAAGCCCTAGGAATTCTCAAAAAAGTCCCGCACGGAGAACCTACTCAATGGTGCTATCGCATGGTAAACATGATTGTACGCCTCGACGTATTGTAGATTTATCGCCTCTGAACAAATTCGGTCGTCGGGAAACGTTTGCATCGGAAACATCTTTAAAGCTAGCCCCTCGCGTACCAAGTAATACTTGGAAAACTGTTTCTGATGCTTGGAATGGATACCGCAGCGTTCCACTAGTCAAACCGTCATCTTACCAACTTCATCACGCTCTTTGGACGACGGCGTTACACAAGGGTACCACAAGGTTTTCTTTCTTTAGAAGATGGCTACAATTATTGCTTCGCCGCCATTTTGTTTGATTTTATGCGAAAGGAGCGATGCGTGGATGACACTATGTTTTTTGACGAGAGCCTAGAGGAACACTAAGGGCGCACCATTCAATTCCTTACTATAGTGGGCCGCTCCGATATCGTTTTCAACCCTAGGAAATTTTAATTTGCCCAGATGTCAGTTGACTTTGCAGGATTTCAAATTTCCGAATTAAGTGTAGAACCCCTGCCCAAGTATTTGAACGCTATTCAACAGTTTCCTACGCCTAAGAATATCAACGACATAAGAAGGTGGTTTGGTGTAATCAATCAAGTGGCTAACTACGCCAAAATTCGAGACTTGACGGTTTCATTGAAGCCGTTTCTCAGTCCGAAACGTAAGTTCGAGTGAAATAACAATCTTGATAAAGTATTTTCGCATTCAAAAGATACTGTCATTGACGCTAAACGTCACGACTTAGAAATTTTTGATCCCACTCGACGGACTTGCTTGCGGCCGGACTGGTCGAACCGGGACATCGGATACTTTCTGCTTCAAAATAAAGGCATGCATCGGATACTATGCATACCCGTCCATTCTCCCTGAATGCTGTTCCAACGGATGGTGAGTAACTCTCGCGGGCTCTTGTTTTCTCTCTTCGGCTGAACAACGTTATGCCTCCATTGAAGGAGAAGCCCTAGCTGTAGCTTGGGGATTCAAACAGACTAAATACTCATAGCTGCAATAATTTAGTAGTTGTCACCGACCACAAGCCGCTGACAAAAAGTTTCGGTGATTGGACTCTAGATAAAATCAGCAACACTCGGCTCTTCCGATTAAAGCAGCGCACTCTAATGTGGCGTTTTGACATTGCACATTTGCCAGGGTCGACTAACACTGCTGCTAACGCTGCGTCGCGACACCCAGCCACATCTGAGCTTTTCGCTAACATTTTAGATGCCGAGCGTGATTTTCCAAACTTACTCGAAGAGGCTCTTCTTGCTTCTGTTCAGAAAGTACGCTTGATGAGGTGACTTTCAACTGGGAGGATATTGCCCGGCACACTGCCAGTGATGCTGAACGAAATAATTTGTTGTCTGCCATGTAATCGAACTTCGATGTCAACTTTCTACTAAAAGAAGGTATTCGTCAATACCTCCCATATCGCGACGGTTTTTATATTTCTGACGGTGTTATTTTATACAATGATCGTGTTGTTATTCCGCCGCCACTTCACTACCAAGGGGTATCAGCCATGAAACGGCGTCCGCGTGCAATCGTTTTCTGGCCGGGAATAACCCAAGATTCACAATTCCTGTGCTTACTGTAACCGAAATGCGCCCTTGCAAGCTGCAACCCCCCGTTACCCGCCCACCACGCCCTTTAAAAAAATTTTTGCGTATTATTTTGATTACGCGGGACGGCATTTCTTGATTGTTGGAGACAGATTGTCCGGTTCGTCAGATGCGTTTGGTACACCTGCTGGGACCACCGTCACTGGCACAAATGCATTTGTTCGCCTCCTTCGATCATACTTTGCCACCTTTGGAGTGCCTGAGGAAATTTTCTCAGATGGTGGCTCAGAGTTTACTGCCTTCGTCACACAGGATTTTATGCGAAGGGGAACATCAAACACCGCGTTTCTTCTGCCTACTCCCTAAATTCAACATCTGCGCAAAGGTTGCAGTCAAAGCCGCTAAAAGACTTCCCATGCCAATATTAGCCCTAATGGGGATTTGAACAATGATCCATTCCTTTCCGCCTTGTTGCAACTGCGTAATATCCCGGATCCTGACTGCGACTTATCCCCAGCTGAAATTGTCTTTGGCCACCCTTTGCGGGACGCATTCTCGTTTGTTAATCAACTTGCCACTTTTTCTAATCGCATTATTCGTCTTATGTGGCGCGAAGCATGGCGAGCTAGAGAGGATGCCCTTCGAGTTTGAGCCAAGCGGTCCAATGACGCATTGAGCGCGCGTACACCCCCGTTGCGTGCGCTGCGGTGCGGTGATCGCGTGTTCATTCAAAATCAAGAAAGCAGACACCCACGTAAATGGGACAAAGTCGGCACTGTAGTCAAAGCATTGGACTTCAACCGATATAATGTTAAAGTGGGAAGATCAGGTTGTATAATCAGGCGTAATGGACAATTTCTTTGTTTAAAGCCTGATGTTGCAGCGAGGCCGCAAACCTCTTTACCATCAACAGTGCCCATCCCGACACGAGACACAATTTCAACACCCACCCTCGGCGTCCACCCACGTTGTTGATAAAACCTACTCTGAGGCCATAGATCACGGAAAACCACAAGACGTCCCTGATTACGCCGCCACGGCCACACACCCCACATCTGTGATGGACATTAACTTCGCTCTCCTGCGAGTTAATGTCACATACGAATACGAAACCAACAAATCAATGCTTCCTAGACGGTCCTCCCACATGAGACAACCTGCTGTCAAATTGGATCCGAGATATCGTCAATGCGTGATCAAGGGATCGACTATATAACCATGCTTGGTTGTAGGAGCTTGAACTTGGGAGGTAGGTAGAAATGTGATTGTTAAGTTTGTATTATGACGTTATAGCATCCTTTGCCCAATGCAGTTCTTTTCACCTTATAGTTTTAGTTTTGTAGCGTATTTGAGTTTTAGGAAGTAGTTTTCGTTATTTAGTGTTATTTATTATGCAGGTAAACGATTTTGTCGTTTTTGTTTTTTTAAATAATCTAATTATTTGGAAAATGAGTAATGTTCTCATGGATCATATACACTGTATATGTAGCGATATCGATGATAACAATATTAGTAACATATGTATTTCTCTTGTCGGCAAAATGGATGTACAGTAGACTGTGCTTCTTTTACATATCTTTACAAGTTTGCTAGAGGAGTGTATAGCTAGAGCTTAGCCTATAGCGATTTTTTGAGGGGCTTTCTTCATTTAAAACAGGGTTTTCCAACCAGGGGTGCGAGGAAGCGTTCCAGGAGGTGCAAGATGGATTTTCAATTTTTTTGTCTTGTATTGAAAGTAATGTCATTATTAGTTCGTTCTGTGTTAATTGTTCAGCGCATTCTGTGTTCATTCATGGAATGCTCAAACATGGCTGCATTTGTTACATTTTTTTCTTCGGTTTTTGACTGTTTGTTGGGCAATTATTGCATTCGGCGTAAACAGATTCGCAGCAATGGGTTAGTTTGGTACAGTTATGGACTAAACAAGAATTGTAAAGGAAAACAAAGTAAAGGAGAACAAGAATTGTAAAGGAAAACATATCTTCCAATGTGTGAAGAATTTTTTCCTGAAACATGAATTAGATATTCAAATTATAGGTTCTATGTTTACCGACGGTGCCCTTGCTATGCTGGGAAATAATTCGAGATTTTTTTGCTTTGTTAAAACAGGAACTTCCGCACTTGTAAGGTACCCACTGTTTCTTCATCGACATGCTTTGGTATCAAAAACATTGCCTCCAAAGTTGAAAAATGTCGTTAATACTTCTGCGAAGACCATCAACCTGATTAGGAGTCGTGCTCTGAACCGCCGCCTCTTCAAGTCGCTTTGTCAAGATTTTGGAAGTGAGCATTTAGTTTTGCTTTTCCAGGCGGAGGTCTGCTAGCTGTCACGTGGGAGAGCTTTAACACACTTCTTTAAATTGCGAGAAGAAGTCAAAGCTTTGCTAAAGGAACATGACTATGATCTTTCCAAAGAAATAGAATCATAAGAATTCAATCAAACGCTAGCTTATTTGAGTGATATTTTCACTCGTAAGAGTGTTTCTATGCAAGGGAAAAATATAAACATATTGAAATGCCGTGAAAAATTAAATGCTTTTAAAGAAAAACTACATCTCTGGTGTTGACAAGTTTGAAGAGGTAATCTTTTACATTTTTCCTTATTCGAAGAAATAGTTGATGACGATGAGCCCTAATTCCCAGTGTGTGTGAAGAAAGTGTGGATCATTTGGAAATACCATCAAAGCCATTTAATGGATATTTTGGAGGAGGAGAACTAAAAACTTCTGAAAAATGGATTATAAATCCATACTTTTTTTTAATTTGGATTATATGTCGAATGGTGAAAAGTTGAAGGACGATCTTATTGAATTGCGCATAAATCATGTTCTTGAAATGCAGTTTGAAACCAAAACACTGGAACAATATTAGAGCTTGGCAATGGACATGTTTTCAAAACTTTGTAAAAAAACACTAAATGTGCTCATCCCATTTACGACGACTTACTTATGCCAGTCTGAATTTAGCGCCCTTTTGTCAATCAATCTAGAAATCGCTTGAGTGTACAGGCAGACATGCGGGTTGCTATCAATAACAAAGTGCCACGTTTTGAAAAACTCCTAAGCGTCGTCGTCGTCGTTTGAAGGGCATCCACTCCAGGCCAGACACAAACAGGACTGGGGCCGAGGGTTTATTCTTTTACTACCCCAGACTGCTGCACTGCCTGGATCAGATGCTGGTAGTGATGTCATTAAGCCAGCATCGAGTTTCGTCATCCAAAACCGTCAGACCTCGTGCTCCATGTGGTGCCCGATATATAGGGCACGCTGTTAGTACATGGTCTGCGGTTTGCTCAGAGGCGCCACACTCGCAATTAGGTGAAGGAGCGAGACCCCATTTGTGCATGGACGAATGGAATCGCCCAACACCAGTCCGCAGGCGGTTGAGCTTAACCCAAGCTGCTCGGAATAAGCCCATCCCAACAGGCCTGGCACCGGTCTCGGGCACAAAAGCACGAAGCCTGGAAGCATTTTCACAGTACTCCGTTTTCCATTTGTGATTTGTCTCCTAAGCAATAAACAGGAGCAAAAGAGTCATTAAATTTGAAGTGTCTTTTAAAATTTGAATTCCTTAGCTTTTTTAAAAAAATCATACATAGATGAAAATTTAATTTTTTGCAAAGTTCATGGCAAGGTTCAGTTTATTGCATTTTTTGTTTCCATATATTTCATTTTTGTTCATATGCACATTATTAAAAATTGGTTATGCAAATTTTCTCGCTCGCTTTCAACTTTATTCTTAAGTAAATCATTACATGTACTGTAAGGGGTGCGAGAACATATTAAATAGTATTTTAGGGGTGCAAGGCATTAAAAAGGTTAGGAATCACTGATTTAAAACTTCTTGAACAGAATATTTCTTAAGTATATAACATCTATATTTTTCTTTATTTTTTTTTTAAATAGGAATCTTCCGTGTAGTTCACAAAAATTTGTAAGCTACAATAGACTGTTAATAATAAAGTATAATAAAAAACCAATGTACGGTAGGCTATGTCTAATTTTTTGACAGAAAACTTCAATAGACTAATATCCACTTGGTATAAACACTACTTATAAATTCAAATTTTTCTTAATGAGAGAAAGAGATTAAATTCTTGTTATTGAAGGAAAGACTCAATCCGCTCCCCGCCTAAAGGTGCCGGCGTGTCCAACGATGAAAACGGAATTAAACAATTATGACCGTCCTTGAAAAGCCGAACTTGTCTAAATAAGGTCGGCGAAATCCCTCCAAGTTACAACCACCCTTACTTAAATATGCGTAACTCTATGACTCTCGATACAGAAAATTATAGTTGCACGAGAGGAAGAATTGAATTTATTTTTTATCTGCGGTTTGCACACACGCAGTCAACGCTATACAGCAAAAATTAATAATACAATGGTCACCTGACCATTCAGCAAACACGGTCACCGTTTTCTGAGCCAAATTCTAGTTACTGTGTCATAAGAGCGATCTCTCACTCTATTTATAATAAATCCGAATTGGGCCACGTGGCCGACGACAAATTTAACAGTAAAATTCGATTTCATGCTATTATACAGACCACTGCCAAAACGAGGTCACATAGGGATAAATTAGGACGATGTATTTAGGTTATTTTAGAAGGTGCAGTTAATTTAAAATCTTTAAATTGATTGATCTGTTAAAGGCGTCAATTTTATCACATTTCCTCGCTGTTGGCAGCTGCGACTCATTGCATTTCTAATAGGTCACAAAAAAAATTAATCTAATTTTCAAATAATAATAATAATATTTATTTGCCAAACGCACAAACATAAATTTTATAATACACACACACGGTAATGTAAAAGAAAATCGAAATATGTGTGAAGCCAGGGGGCACCGAAGAACATACGTTATCAAGTCAAGTGCCCCACATCCAGTACAGTCAAAAACAAAATTTACATATATATTAATTAAGTATTTTAATACATATACTGATACAAATCTTTTTGATGTAAAACCGATGCAGTAAGAAAAAAAACAAATTATTGAAAAATAACGACAAAGAAAAAGAACAAATCAGAATAGGGCGACAATGAAAAGAGTAAAATTTAATACTGATCAATTAGGTGCTGTTTATACGTTTTTTTGAAAGAAACCCAATGCCTGTCTTTTATTATGTCGTCAATCGAATACCAAAGTTTGACTCCACAGAAAGTAAGGAGCTGCTGTCCAATTGTTTTAGATACACGTGGAAGAAAATAAGTTGATTTTTCTGTTTGTCTAGTGTTATGAGAGTGTATCTCTTTTATTTTTTTGAATAGCTGAACAAAAACAGCAGGTAATCTGTCAGAGTATAGCTGATATATAAATTTTCCTAATTCAAGATGATATATATCTGAGATTTTCAAAATATTTAATTGCTTATACATCGTGTTGATTGGTGTGTAGATAGAGCTGAATGTTGCAATTCTAATAATGCGATTTAGACGAACTTCTTTTTTTTTTTAACAGTTTTGTAGCAGTACCCCAAGTTAATATGCCATATTGAATTCATGAATAAACTAAGTTATAATAGAGCAGGCAAAGAGTTTTTCTCGGAACATAATTGCGCAATCTGCAGAACAGACCAGAGCATCTAGCAAGTTGATTAGACAAATTGTCAATGTGATTTGCCCAGCACAACTTGTCATCAAAAATTACACCTACATATTTAATGGAATTTTCTCTTTGTAAGCGGGTTTTGTTCATAATTATAGTAAACTCATCTTTACAGGTATTGTGTAATTGGTTATTGTAAATGATGTAGTTTGTTTTAGAATAATTTAGAGATAATTTATTCATTCGAAGCCAAAAATCAACTTTATTTAATTCATTATTAACTTTATATTTTAACGAGTTTAAGTCCCTATCCGATAGCATTAGAGCAGTATCATCTGCATAAAGTGTAGTATCAAATTCGGAGGCAAGAGGTAAGTCATTGATATAAAGCAAAAACAATAGAGGTCCAAGACAGGATCCTTGAGGTACCCACGTTGTTGTTTTTAATTTATTCGAGTAATGACCTTGGACGTTTGTGTATTGGTAACGATTGCTCAGATAACTTTCTATAAGATGAAGAGCTGTGCCTCTAATACCAAAATAATGATGCAATTTCCATAACAGAATCGTATGATTAACCGTATCAAACGCTTTTGATAGGTCTAAAAATATGCAGCAAGTATATAGACCATTATCAATGTTTTTGATTATTTTATCATGTATTGTGCTTATAGCAAATTGTGTTGAGGAGTTAGGTCGAAAGCCAATTGATTTTTGCTGAGAAGTTGATTTTTATCAAGATATGAAAACAGTCTAGAAAATAACATTTTTTCAAAAATTTTGTCAAATTGAGATAATAATGAAATGGGTCTATAATTAGTAGGCATATTTTGATCACCTTTTTTATAAATGGGGATAATCTCAGCTATTTTCAAGCAGTTTGGAAATACACCTTTTTCTATACAAAAGTTAAATAAGTTACTTATTATCGGAGAAATAATCAACTTGCCATATTTAATAAATTTAGTTTCGACATCAGTGTACCTTTGAGCTTTCTTAGTTTTTAGTCCATCAATTATTGAACATACTTCAGCGTTTGTGGATGGAAATATGAATATTGAGTTGAAATTACAACTATTGGGTTTGGTCATTTTTATATGTGAAGGAGGTGTGGGAATATCTTGTGCCATTTTGTACCCAACGCTTGCAAAGTGCTCATTTAAAACGCAGGCAATTTCTTCAGGTTTCGTTGTTACATTACCTTTATCATTTAAAAGATTTGTTGGAAAAATACGTTTTGAATTTTTAAGTTTGCATATTTTATTGATTATTCGATACAATTTTTCAGAGTTATGGTTTTCTTCAGTAACAATTTTATTATAGTAGTTTCGTTTTGCACCTTCAATTGCTCTGTTTAGAACATTGCGATATTTTTTATATTTGTCGAATTGATAATTGCTAGAGTGCATAAGAAATTGTTTATACATTTTATTTTTGAGTTTAATCGATTTTAGCAATCCTTGGGTAAGCCACGGTTTACTTTTTAATTTTTTTTCTTTTCTGGTTGCTCTTCGTCGTGGTGTATGAAAATTTACAATATCAGTAAATAATTTTACAAACTCTTCAAACTGATCATGCGGCGAACGAGATTCTGTAACATGCAAATCACCTAATAGTTTACACAAATCTTGGCAAAACAATTCTTCTGAAAAATTTTTCATATCACGAATGTAAACTTCCTCTGCTTTCTTTTTTATATATTTAATATCTTTTATGAAAATAAAAGTAGGAAGGTGATCCGATATGTCACACAATGCTATACCACTAAATAGCGAGCGATTAAAATTATTTGTATATATGTGGTCGAGAAGCGATTTTGTAGTTTTTGAAATTCTTGTTGGTTTATTGATGCAACACTTGACTGAGTAACCTAGAAGATTGTCGGCATAGGTCTTTATAATTTGATTACAATGAAATTGTAACAAGTCTATATTAAAGTCACCCACTAAGTAAAATTCCATTTTTTTATTACTCATATTTAAAAAATTTTTTTCGATTGCTTTTGTAAAGAGTTCAATTTAATTACTGTAATAGGTCACAAAAATTCACAAAGAAGCGATTTGCATTACGTAACATCACTTTTAAATATACGACGTAGCATGCAAGATCAAACATTTTACCATTTATAATTGCAAAATTTTTTGTGAAAAAACTGACCGTTTTCAACACACACAAGTGCTGATAAAAGCATTCAAAATTAACACAATTTACACACAATAATAGATCATAAAACAATAACTTTTAATAATATATTATTCACGTTTTAAGTAGACGGTAATGCTGTTTTAGGCAAAGGATCTTTGGGTCATGTCCAATGATCATGTAAATTAGTGGCTCAATGGTTTTCCGCCATTAAGAGTTTATCTAATTAAACTACGTGGCAGAGATCAAAAATAAGAATTAATTAGCCGTTGTAGGCAACAAATTTTCTTTTTTTATGAATTTTTTCTTTTTTTTTTAAGAAAATAATAGAAAAATACTAAAAAGATATTATCTGTGAACGACATTCAAGTTGCAAAAACCTAGTTTTATCTGACAAAAATTCTACAAGCAATTAATCGTCGTATTATTACAGTCTAGAACAGTGGTTTTTAATCTTTTTCATACCTTACCCGACTTTCCAACCCAAGGTAACTTAACCACCCACTTCGGTGAACAATTTAATTTTCGTCGCAAAAATTTGATGATCTCTAAAAAAAAAGTCTTCACTTGGAATTTGTCTGCGATTTCTTAATTTTTGTCCCCAAAACATAATGATCTTTAAAAAGAAAAAAAAGTCTTCACTTGAAATTTGTTTCCGATTTCTCGATCATAATGAAATCATTATACAAAAGTCTCATATTGCTTTCATTCTGATTCATGCTCTGTGGCCAACTAAAAACTGTGCCATGGCCCACCGGTTCAAAACCACTGGTCTAAAAAATATTATGACCCAAGTACTTTAAACGTATGACGGACAGCTCGTGGTACGGCGTTTGGTTTAGAAGAACCGGACCATGACTCAAAGGCCCTTCACGCCCAACGGTTCCTAGTAATTTCCCTATTCTTTAACGGTTTCAATTTAGCTTAAATATGTTGAAGTGGCTGTGCTTTTTTTAAACATTTGATGGGTACGCCCATATTTTTTTGAGATTCTATCCTTTGTTTTATCTTTTTTTGGTTTCGTGAAGAGGAATTGAAAGCGGTTACTGAATCAACTGCTTTCAAATTACTCATTTGTTGGTTTTGAGCTGTGCCAGTTTTGTTCACATGTGACGAAGAAATGCCAGTGAAGAAACGCACGGAATGAATGTTTTGGTGTTTATAACTTTGTTATTTTTCTGGAATTGAAAATGGTTAAGTCGAGGCCAAACGTGACTTAAAAGTTTATTATCAATAGAACGACGCACTTTTACTATTCTGCAAAACCCAGTCGTGATTCGTGTATGTCGAAGGCGTGGTTGCAGCATGCTTGGCTTTTGCTTTTATTTTATCAATCGTGCTCCACTTTCCATGATTTTTTATCGTGTGAAATTTTGTGCGACGGCTGTTCTGTGTCACGCTGTCAATGATTTGGATATTCGGTCATGCTCACTATGTATAGTAACGTAGCTGTGTACCATTTCGGAGACAGGCAACGAAAATATGAAGAACGTTTTACCGCTACTCTAGGACAGAGACGTGCTTACATTATAATTAGCTAATTAATAAATTTTATTTGAATAAGTTTTGTTTGTAATATTATGTTAGGCTGTTTTAAAACCAGATTTTTTAATCCTAACAACCCCTATACTTTATCTTGCGGATAAAACTTAGATAAATCGTTCACGTTCTGTCACTACCTTCTGGCAATGTGGAAAAAACTCCTTCACGTGCTGCACTGCTAAGAAAACTCGCCGGTTCAGGATGAGGTGCTGGTGCCAAAATACACTGCAGTTGCTTGTCTCTGGTCTTCTCCACAGCTGATTAGGCCTACTGCGCACAAACCTGGTGTTCGAGCGCACATACAGTACAGTACTTGTTTAAAACTTTTCTTTGGACGGAATTAAAAGCCTAAGTGGTGCGACGCCAACAATTTTAGCCACTACAGGCAAACTATTTTTCGGTCTTTCAATTTGATGGTAAACTTATCACATTTGAGTCCACCCTCTCCGTCGGGGTAAAAACGAAAATTAGTTGGTACAAGTTTAATTATATATGATTAGTGTTGGGATTCAAAATTTTAAAAACAGGTTCTCTTTTGTATAAAACTTACTAACAGGTTCCCTCATTATACAGAAATATAGAGATACATAGATTATGTTAAATTAATATCGAGTTTGCTGAACGTGCTGAAATTCCAAGAACCGCTCCGCGCAAACCCCATCATTGATTATGATGTTTTTTTTTGCTTGGTGATCTTAGCCACCATTTCTAATTCAGTCACACTAAAAATAAGTGACGATAGGCAGGTAATTTTTTTGGGAAATCGATTTGTTTGGTGTTAGAAGAGTAAACCAAAATTTGCTTTAGACTGTTATAAGCTCAAAAATTTAAACTAAATTATTGTTAGGTAATTTTGTCTTAAATGCAAAGATTTTAAAAATTATTACCTTATATTCGTAACATTTTCTGATTGATTCGAAGTAAAAATAAACAAAAAAATTGATTATTCTTATTACTTTGAATTCCTTTAACAATCGTCACTTCTAAAGCCATAAAAAAAGAAGGCATATGAATTTAATCCAAACAGGGCGGCATAGTCATTACTATTTTGTCATTTCGAAAGCAAGCTAGGGTAATCGCTTTTGGTCTAACTTTAACAGATTCGTTGTTGCCCTAATGCCCTAAAGTCATTGTTAACATGAAAAGGATTAGATGGTACTTAGAAACAAAACTTTTCAAAAATTGTTTTTTTCATCTCAACGGCTTTCTAACATTACGGCGACCATCATTTGCTCAAGAGAGCACAATGTTTAATACATGCAAGCTTACGTTTATCAAAGGTTAAATCATGCATTTAAGTCAGCTGTCGTTACAAGTTGAGACTTTCATGACGAATGATTGTATGATTCACAAAAACAATTCATATAAAGTTCAAAGTATGTTTAATGCTCTCTAAAAAGCACAAATTTTTAAAGCACAGCTGAAACTTTAGCATGCATTACAAAAATTTGTTTATAATTTTTTACATCAACGAAAAATTCGGTCTTACACTGATGAAATAGTGATTACAAATACAGAAGCAAGCAGCAACGCAAAATAACCAAATGAGTTCTATAGCCCTAAATAAACAAGCGTGTTATTGCACATACGCAAAAAACTAGCACCGGTGTGAGAAAGATGCTACTCATGTGAAAATCGCTGAAACTTCTTTAAATTAAACGATTGTTATTATATTAACCCATGTACGTATTTGCACAATCAAATGATGCTCGACAGTAAAAAAGTGAAATAAATATAGCTGATAATAGCGGTGATTTATATTTATAATTAATCACCACAATTATCAGCTGTATATATTTGACTTTTATATTGCCATACATTCTGTGATTTTGGAGTAGAAAAAATAGAGGAATTACTACCAGCAGTTAAACGAGCCTCAATTAAACTTCTATGGAACGTATGATTAAAAGCCCAATAAAACTGTTAAAGCTTGGTATCCTATTTAATTAATTATTTTAAATGTTAATTTTAATTACGTCAAAGCTAGATTGGTTGCAAGCTTATTTAATAAAAATATTTAAGATTTGCTCGCTTTTTCTCTTGCTTCTCTCTTTCTTTTTTCTTCAGCATTTGCTATGACTTGTGGAGCTTTATGGCTGATGTCTTTGTGGTGGTGCTGGGCGGACTCTTTCTTGCTTCGACCTAAAGAATAGCTCAGGAATCATAATGTAGCCGAAATAGTAAAAGCTTAAATCAAATCTAAGGAAAAGTGGTTACGGTAATTTTAACACGACTTAAATATTTATTTCATCTCTATATTTATCCTTTTGACTGGCGGAAGCTATATACAGTACATAGGGCAAGCAATTACCTTGACCTACTTTCAGCGATGCCAAGATATTGCTGTCTCGTTGGAATTTTTTATTTAGGTTTTTTAGTTTTATAAAGATATGAATGAAATTTGGAGGTGCTTGCCACAACCACCAAGCAGAGGGAAGTACCATAAGGCGTCTTTCCCAAGGACAGAACAGAATGGCGCAAGTAGGTTCTGAACCAAGACCGTGTCGATCACAATCACGGCGCTCATAATTACTCGACCACACCGGCGATTGAAACAATTTTAAAACAAAAGTAATCTTTACTTTTTAAACTATATTAGAGTTGCATAGCGTTCCGAAAATTACGAACATGTCCGGAATTTTATGTTAAATTCTGTGTCCGGAAGGAATTTTAAAAGACTCAAATGTCCGGAATTTTAGAACTTTTAAGTCAAACAGTTTAACTTGAAACATCGTGCATATCTTTAGAGAATTTCGGGACGAAAATTGAAACATCTGAGACTGATTCTAAGTGAAGACTTTTTTTTTTTAGTCTTCATCCTAAAATCTCAAGACAATTTTTTTGGCTGGTATGCCTATGTCTGTCAGGAATTGCGCCTCTTCAGGTATGGTAACCCTAAACTATATATCATATAATAGTAGCAGAAAAAACTTCAACGTAAGTTCTAAAAGTTATATTGGAAAAAACTTGCATTAAATTTCTTTACAATATCTGCAAGATGTTAATTTGCTTTCTTTGATATAAAAACATGTATCATATTGCTTTTATGTTAATAACAAAATATAGTTCTACATTAAATACAGATGATGTAGTCGTCCACAAATTTTTTAAAAATGAATTCCATAATAGAAATGCACCAAAAATCACAAAAAACGTTGCAAACATAAATTGCCCAATTTAATTGAGCAACTATAATATTTAAACTATAAATTAAATCACCTTTCCCTCCATGGCCGGTTAATTTATCTTGGTCATAATTGTATTCATCATATTCATCAATTTCATGATTAGTAGATGATTGAGACATGTTAATCACTTTTCAAGTATCACCAATATTATCAGCACTAAATTATTAAAAAATTAGATGATTGATGTATTAAAGCTAAATCAATTTTTTTCAACCAGTTGTATAATGAACCCCAGGGTGTACTCAATCTTTTTGAGACTGCACCAGTTTGATAAGGTTTACAGTAGTGGAGTCATATTATTGTATTTCTAAAATGAACAATGGTAAATTAAAGTTTTGTACAACCAAGAATTTATTCAATTATTGTATTTTTTCTAAATAAAGAATTTTTGTGAAGCAAATCAATTTTTGCTCTTCCAATTAAAGTGAAGTTTTTTTCATTTTAAAAGTGAAACAAGAAATTTTTTTAATTTTGAAAAAAAAGCCTTCAATTTAAAACAAAGACCTTTTTTAGTCTTTAAAGTTATTTTCATCAAACAGAAATCGACAAATTGGAATTTTTCTACCTCATTGCTGGATTAAACTGTACAATTTTTAGGAAAGCAAAAAAAGTTGAACTTCCACAAAAAAAGGTTGAAAAACTTGTGCACAACAATAAAACTTTTACAACATAAATCATTTCCTAGATTAGACTGCTTAAAATTATGCACAGTTACAAAAACACATGAAAAAGCAAAATAGTCAAAAAAATTCGATATAATTAATGAAAATAATTTATGCAGAGAAAACACATAAATTTCGTTATACAGTAAAAAGTTTAATTAACAATAAAAAAATTTTAAGTTAAATTTAAAAGAATTTGTTTGCTTAGCCCTTTTAAATTTGGTCTTGAAGAAGCTAGCAAGACATTCACTCTTGGATCAGGTCAGCTTCTTGCACAAACTAGTGGTAGAGTGTTGTGTGTGCATATGCATGCATGTGCTTATTTGTGTGTGGCCAAAGGTGGGCATTATTTAGTAACTCTAAGTTGTAGGGATGTGCCAAAGCTGAAGCTTAAATTGCATAAATTTCAAACATTCCTACTAAACTGCATAAATTTCAACTAATTACTGTTTTAATCCTGTTAAAAGTTACTAGTTATAATTACTTTTCTTCCAATTCTGTAAGAGTTATTGACGAAAAAACATTTGATGAAGCTCAAGCAATTTCTTACTACCGTAGATACTCGAGTATAAGTCGAGGTAGAAAATTTACTAGATTTTGAAGAAAACTTGTTTTTTTTTATTTTTTTTTATTGACCCGTCTATAAGTTGTCTCTCTTTTTACTGACCTTTTTTTATTGACCCGTCTATAAGTCGTCTCATTTTATCTGTCAAATTTTTCTGAAAAAAACCTCAACTTATAGTCGAGTATCTACGGTAAGTACAATACTCCAATATGTTAAAGTGCAGCATTTGAAAGCCTTTTTAGCATGGGAAAAGATATTCTGAAGCTGCAACACTGAAGATTATGCAATAAACATTTGAAATGCTTAGGTATTTTTAAAAAGAACTGAATATAATACTTTTTACTTGGTCCCCTTTCAATAATTTATAGTGCTCTTTAATTGCATTTTATGAGGTACTGAATTAGCAGTTTTAAGTTGCTTAAGGCCAAAACAAAATTTAAGCAGTACCCCTTAAAATTTTTTTATAGTGCTTTAAATCTAACTAGTTACTTTTTAAGTTAAATAACTGCCAACTTGTAACTAGTTGTTTTTGGAAAGTAAACAGCCCACCACTGTGTGTAACATAGTGGTTCTATAACATTTAATTTAATGGGACTGGACTCAGTAAATTTTTAACTTTTATATCTAGACCTATGCTAGAACTAATTGAGTAGCCCTGCTTTAACTAATTATTTGGGAGAAAATGAGTTATCTTGGAAGCAATGCATAGGAATTTGCACAGACGGAGCCCTATGTATGATTGGCTCAATAACAGGATTTGTACCATTAGCAAAAAAAGAAAATCCTGATGTCATCAAAACACACTATTTTCTTCATTGCAAAGTGCTTGTTGGGAAAACCTTAGGATCAGAATTAAAAAAGATGTTAGACAAAGTTGTAAAAATGATCAATTATATCAAAAACAAACTTTTTAAATCTTGTCTATTTGCAAAACTTTGTCAAGATATGGAGGCTATCTTGTGGAAAAGCTATGTAACAAGTACAATACCAGTCAAAAGTATTAGGAAAAGACTATTTTTTTGAAATTCTAAACATATCCTATTTTAATAAAATAAACCTAATTATTTTAAAATTTTCATTTAATCAATTTAATAACAAAAAATTTATATTTGAAGAATTAAGAGGATTTGGAATTAATTTTTAAACAAGCTGCATAAAGATGAGAAACACCAGACTCGAGTTTCGCTCTCATTAGAGCTCATCACTGATGAGCTCTAATGCGAAACTCGAGTCTGGTGTTTCTCATCTTTATGCAGCTTGTTTAAAAAAACAAAAAATTTATTCAATTACATTTTTACTCTAAATCAGGGGTTGTGAACTTTGAGGGCTTATGACCTTTTTTTCAGAGATTTTCAAACACCCATGGCCCCTTGCTTAAAATATTGAGCAGATCAAAAATATAAAAGGTACTTATTTTGAAACTGTCTCTTATTTTTTTCTTTTTATCCTGAAAGTCAAGTGAAAACCAAAAAAAGGATTCTGCTTATGCCCCCAGGTAAAAGTCCCATGGCCCTTTTAAGAACTCATGCTCTAAATTATTGATATTAATATTTTGTATAACAAAATATTAATGGAGCCTGGAAGTATTCTCACAGTACTTTGTATTCCATTTATGGTTTTAAATGGTAGAAAATAATGTGAAAACAGATACTTTAGCAACTTGTGATCCACCTTGCAGAATAGTTCAATGTGCAATGGTAGGAGTTACTGTGGAAGTCACAGAAACTCTCAACTCCACAGCAAATCTGTGCCAGACTGTTAGACAAAAGTGGAAGGCAGAATTTGACCATCCTTTAACACCTAACACTGTTGTAGAATTAGCAGTACTTACAAATCTAAGACAGGCAATGGACCAACATCGATTTCTTCTCTTTGACAGTGGTTCCAGAGATGAGCTTTGAATTCTCATTTTTAGCATGGATCAACTTCTGCAAAATATCTGCAACTCACCTCATTAGATGTGCAATAGTATGTTTAAAGTCTTGCCAAAATTGTTCTTTTAAGTTTACATTGTACATGTATTGCTTAGAAGCAATTTGTTGCCTTGTATTTTTGTATTGCTACCAAACAAGCAGCAAGCCACACAACATGAAGTGTGTACCAAACTAACAAAAATTAAAGCCCTAGTCTTTTCACCAGATTTATGTAGATTGATTTTAAATTGATATCCAGAAATGCTTGGTTGTTTTTTCCATCTTGGCCAATTGTTGTTTAGAAAAATTCAAGAAGGATTGCAAAAATATTATGTTGAGAAAGAAAATATTTGTGCATCAGTTACTCTTTGGATTAGCTTTCTTACTGCCAAATGAGGTTAACAATGGCTTTGATGAACTGGTTGCACACTATCTTTTTCAACTGATTTCCATTGTGAACTACTTTGAAGACAATTACATTGGACAAAAAAGGCAACCAATGTTCCAAATTATCTTGTGGAACATGAAAGGCAGGCATGAGGAAGGACTACTGCACACAAAATCACCTGGAAAGTTGGCACAATGCATTCCAAGGCTTGACAGAAATGTTTCAGCCATTCATTTTTTAATTTAAACATGAAAAAGTTCTTCAACACATTAGCTTAATCCAGATCAGACAAGGAAGAGATATACTAAATTGTGTGAAATATTTTGCAGTGAACAATAGAATTAGTGTAGTGCTGCAAAATCAAGAAAACTATGCCAATACCTGCCAATTCTTAAGAGTCATAATAAGCCTACAATTTTGAATTAAATGTTGCACAATACTTTTGTGCATTTGGTTGCATTCAGATATAGCAAAGCTGTTGTTTTAAGCAGTGCTGTTTAGAATGTTGCTTTTTTGTTTGGTCACTATTCTGACAGTCCCTATTCCAATTGTCTACCTATAAAAAAAATAACCAACAAAAAAGAGAATTAGTTTATGTTTATAAGGTTAACTATCTATCATTTATCAAAAAAGCAAAAAGCTTGTTTGAACCCACTCATTACAAAATATAAAATAAACTCAACATTATCTTGTATAATACTTTTTAATTAATTATAATAAAGTTTTGATTCAGGCCAGTGGTCACCAGACTACAGCTTACAAGGTGATTTTATCCAGCCTGCTGCATGTTATCTAAAACACTGAAAGAAATATAAAACAATAATTTACAAAAAATATTATCAAATTTTGGTTGATGGGACGAACCAAGTGAACAAGGTTCAGTCATGGTTCAAGGGTTTGAAATTAATTTAGATCTTTCACCAACTGTACAGTAGTAATGTTAAGAAAGTTTGAAACAGGCAAATTTGCTTTCTAATCAATCATAATTATTTGTTGGCAGTATATCGAGAATTGGGTAGAAGTTTGAAAAATAAATCTAGTATCCAGCAGCGCTAAGCGAGCGAGCAAGCAACTGATTCTTATGACATCACAAACTCATTCATTCAATTATTTTTTGTTGGTCAAAGATGCAACAAAACATCTTTAGTTTGATCAAGAAGGCATACTGTTTCAATAGCTACCAAGAAAAGAAAAGTAGATACTGAGTGTTGCATGTTTAATAAAAAATGGGGAGAAAAATATTTCTTTGTGGAAGCGGATAACCACACTGCAAATTGTTTGATATGTAGCAAAAGCATTGCTGTTTTGAAAGAGCTTTTTTTTGGCATCACTATGAAACAAAGCATCAATCTAAATATTTAAAGCTTTTGGATAAGTTATGCACTGAAAAATTTCAGTCAATGAAACAGAATTTGCAGGGTCAAAAAAGTTTGTTTGTAAAAAAATTTACTGAAAATGAATTGATCACTCGTACAAGTTATAAAATTGTTCAGAAAATAATAGAATGGGGAAAACCGTTTATTGATGGCAATTACATTAAAGAGTGCTTAATGGAAGCTATAAACAACTTGTGTCCTAAGAATTCCAATTTGTTTGCAAGTATAAGTTTTTCAGCCAGTTCCATTGCGCAAGAACAGAGGAACTTGGAGAAAGCATTGTAGCACAGTTACAAAAGAAAGCTGAGAATTTCTTGTGGTATTCTTTAGCTATGGATGAGTCTCACAAGTACCTCACAACTGCTAATATTTATTTGTGGTGTCAATTTGGATTTTGAAATCACTGAACAGTTGGCATCAGTTTGTAGCATGCATGAAACAACAACTGGTGAAGACCTTTTTCTTGTTTGCAATGTTATAGCCTTCATTGGAACAAACTTCAGTGTGTTGCAGTTGATGGAGGGAAAAACATGGCTGGATTGAAAACAGGTTTGGTCAGGTGGATCATGTCTAAGTTGGAAGATCTTCATCTCAGGAAAGCTCTTTTTTTGCACTGTATTATACATCAGCAAGCACTCTGTTCGAAACATTTGGATATTTCTTGTGTGATGAAACCAGTCATTTGGGCAGTGAACTTCATCCAGAGTCATGCAATAATTCATTGCCAATTCCAGACTTTTCAAGAAATCCATGCTGAGTATTCTGACTTACCTTATCACACAGCAGTTAGATGGCTCAGTTGTGGTAAAGTCTTACTTTGCTTTTATAATCTTCAAAAAGAGATAAACCTTTTTCTTACGGATAAGAATAAAGCTGACCCAATCTTATCAAATCCTGTGTGGGTGTCAAAATTGTCATTTTTGGTGGACATAACATCCCACATAAATGATTTAAATTTAAAGCTTCAAGGAAAAGAAAACCTTATTTGTGATCTCTATAGAACCATCAATATATTTCAAAGAAAGTTGGTATTGTTTGAATCTCAATTGGAAGTTGGAAACTTATCACATTTTCCTTGCCTTAAAGAATTTTGCGCTGCTGGCACAGAAGTTAACCTTGAATTTTCAAAGAAAATCATCAGTGACTTAAACCAGAATTTTTCAGAAAGATTTTGTGATCTTGACAAGATTGAGGACAACATTCTTCTGTTTCTTTCAATTCAATTCTTTCAGCTGCAATCCTAGTGATATCCTGGTAATTGGAGTTGCAATTAGAGCGCATTGATTTGCAAGCAAATGGATTGTTGAATGAGAAGCATAGAGAAAGGAAGCTTCTTGAGTTTCACTGTTGCTTACCTAATGATGAATTTCTAAAGCTGAAAAAATTTGCTTCTGGTATGGCATCTATGTTTGAAACAACTTACATTTGTGAACAAACATTTTCAAAAATGAAAAACGTTAAATTGGAACATCGAACGCAATTAACTGATGAACATTTAAAGACAATTTTCTTGGTTCAGTGCAGCAACACTAACCGAATGTAGAAGATATCATGAAGAACAAAGAACAACTTCATAAATCGCACTAATCGTTTATTAAATTTTGCTTTGTTGTTTTCGTTTTGTTTTATTGATTTCTTAGATTCATTTAATATTCAAGTCAGTAAAATTGCATAACTGCTCTATGATATTTTGTTCAAATCTGGCCCGCGACCAAGGTTCACATTGTCATCCAGCCCATTGAAAAAAAAGTTTCGTGACCCCTGATTTAGGCTAAACAATCTTTACTAGTCATAATATGACTCAACTTCTAGTCAAGTATAACTAAGCAAACAAAATGCATGCAATAAATAATGTGGTAAACCAATTGCATCAATGTTTAGGCAGCATGTAGGGTCACCTGGGGTAAATGTGAGACATTTTAAATTTTTTTAAAAATTTTTATGAAAATGAAATTTTAAAAGCAAACTGAAATCTCAGATGTGCTTGCCAGGGTGCACTTTTTCAGTTAAAAGTGTCATTGCCATGCATTGTCAATAATTTGGCACAGATTCTGACTCTTCAAAAATGTTGTTTTTAGTGAACCATTTTTGAAGCTTGAAAACTTTTATTTTCGCGTTTGTAACTTTTGATGTAGCAAGTTTATTTTTCAAGTGACTTTAAAGTGTATGGTATCATTTTACTGCTCTTGAACTATAGAATTTGGATTTCGATGAATCCCATAATATTTCTACTGGTATGTTCATAAGATGGCTTTTACTGCTTGGGGTAAAAATGAGACGCACCAAAAAGTGACAAGCAATTTTAACTTTTCTTATATTTTTAACAGATTGAATCTACAAAGATGCCTAGAACTTACAAAAAAACGGAACCTAAAGTGGCTGAAAGTATTATAAAAAAAGCTGTGGAAGATATCAAAGAAAAACTCAGTTTGTGCAAAGCTGCAGAGAAATATGCAATCGACAAATCCAAATTGTCACGTATAACTGTGAAACACAGTGGAACCCAAGGGCGCAGGATTGTTGTTGTATCTTTGCACGAATACACAGGTTTATTAAAAAAACAATAATAAATATTCACAAAAAGTACTTAGCCAAAAACAACCGTATTGAAATATAATGCTATTAGTTAGTTAGCTGTAGTAGCTTGATAGCTTTGAACTGACTGTAGAACCGAAGTAAAGGCGCATATTTAACTTGTAACAATTATGCTTGGAGATGCGCGTGTCCAATAATTGTTCGAGCAGAAGGCGCTGATTAAGATTAGAGCGTTTAAGAAAAACACTACGTCATCTATTGCACAATATCACAACACCTCCCCAAATAAACTACGACAAAAAAATATATATATACATTTTAGCAACAATATTTTTTTGGAGGTCTCTTTGTTCTCGCTGATCGTCGTAGATTGTGTCGCCCGTACTCGTCTCCGGTTGGTAGTCTCGGATTGTTGCGTTGGTTCATCGAAGAAGAACTAGATGCGTGATCAGTCCCGGCTGGAAGTGTTTCTGTAGACAAAATGCTCGTTGGGATTTCACAGGGATCATCATCTTGATCCGAACCGTATCGAGGTCGAAGTTGATCAAGATGTCTTCTCCAAGTTGGTCCTCGAGGAATGACTCGTACATTGACGCTTCGTGTACCATGGACTTTCGTAACTATCGCAGGCACCCATCGTGGGTCACGATCTCTTCTAGGGCCGAAGTACAGTGCGTAACAAGGGTCTCCTAGTGAGTAATGATGTTCGACTTTCGAAACCACTTCCGAGTCTTCAGCATTTGAATGCTTGCTCACTTGTCTTGACTGTCTTCCCTGCAGGAGATGCGGAATGGATGGAACCAAAGTGTCAATTTTGGTGCGAATTCTTCTTCCATTCAACAATTCGCTTGGTGACAGTCCCGATGCAAAAGGAATTCTTCTATATTGCATTAGAAATTCTTGCAAAGCTTCCTTTGGAGGTAACGAGGATTTTCTCAATGCCTGTTTGAACGATTGTATCAAACGCTCGGCAGCACCGTTTGTTGCTGGATGATAAGGTGCTCCGGTGAGATGTACAATGCCTCGTTGTTTGCACCAAGCTTGGAACTCTTGAGACATGAATGTTGTGGCATTATCGGTCACCAACGTGTGGGGATATCCGAAATGAGCAAATTCTTGTTCAAGTATAGCAGTAGTACTTTTCGAAGACGTTGAGGTTGTTGGATGAATGCAAGGATATTTTGAATAAGCGTCTACAAGGACTAACCAGTTTCTTCCCAGAAAGTTGATCGCATGGTCCAAGTGGAGTCTTGACCATGGTTTTTCTGGCATCATCCACGGATGGATTGAAGGTTTATCCGGCTTATTTTGAAATTGGCCACAGGAAGTGCATTTGCGACATAAGTTCTCGATGTCAAAGTCAATTCTTGGCCAATAGACAGTTGACCTGGCAAGTTGTTTCATCCGTTGCATGCCGAAATGTCCAAGGTGTAATAATTTAAGAATATGATTACGTAGGGTTGAAGGAATTATTACCCGTAAGCCGTAAAAAACGCAACCATTCTCTGTTGACAACGAATTTTCCAACTTTTTGAAGTCTTTAAGCTCTTCCGAAAATGCATGCGGCCATCCTTCCTTCACAAATCGCATTAGTTGGGAAAGAATTGGATCCTTGGCAGTCTCTCTGACCACAAGCAATGGATTGTCAGGATTGATTTGACGACTGATTGTTCGAACTAAACAAACGCTATCGACATCATCTTCCATCTCCTCCCCATCAAAACTTGTGTCATTTGAAAATGGCAAGCGACTAAGAGCATCGGCATTGCCATGGTCCTTGCTTCTACGGTATTCCACCGTGTAGTCATATTGATGGACTAGTAATGCCCATCGTGCAAGTCGATTCGCGGCCATTGCAGGAGTACCTTTATCAGGGGCAAACAAGGTCACTAAAGGTTTGTGATCGGTAACCACAATGAACTTACGACCGTAGAGAAACTGATGAAATTTCTTCAAAGCGTACACTAAGGATAGTGCTTCTTTCTGTATTTGGCTGTAGCGTCTTTGTGTTGCCGATAGAATTTTAGAAATATTGAGAATCGGACGCTCGCTTCCGTCTGCAAAGCGATGAAATAATACCGCTCCAATTCCGCATTCTGAGGCGTCACAAGATAAACCCAACGGAAGAGATGGGTCATAGTGCGCAAGTACAGTCTCTGTGCATAGTAACCGTTTGATCTTTTTGAAAGATGTCGATTCTTCTTCACCCCACTTCCACTGTTGTCCTTTGCGTGTAAGCTTGTACAACGGCTCGGTGATTTCCGAAAAATATGGAGGTAAGAATTTGGAATAAAACTGCACAGATGCTAAAAAAGATTTTAACGTAGAAATGTTCTTGGGTGTAGGCATTTCTAGTATGGCATCAACTTTGGACCCTTTTGCAATTCCTCGACTTGATAAAGTGTGACCCAGGTAATCAATTGATACTTGGGCGAAAACACATTTCTCACGGTTGCAGCGAAGACCTTTTTCTTCTAGTCTTTTGAACAAAGCTCGCAGGTTCATCAAATGATCTTTTGCGTTGTCACCACTTACCAAAATATCATCGAAATACACGGCAACTCCTCGCAAATTTTGCGTTAACTGTTCCATGATTTCTTGGAAATATCCTGGTGCGGATTTAATTCCGAAAGGAAGTCTTTTCTGCAGTAAAACCCCTTTGTGAGTGCTGAGAGCCAGCTTCTTCTGGCTGTCAGGAGAAAGACAGATTTGATTATATGCATTAGCTAGATCAATCTTACTAAAGCAGTAACCACGTCCTAGCTTGCGCATTAGATCTTCTGGGAGAGGGATTGGTTGACGATGGTCTTCCAGTTGCGAGTTTACAGTCACCGAATAATCTCCACAAACTCGGATGCTTGCTTTTGCTTGACCAGGCAAAGGAGACTTTCGAATAGGAACCACGGGGGTGCCGTACGAGTTAAAATCTGTAAGCTCCCATACACCTCTCTTAATTCCTGCTTCGTATGCTTCGTTTAAATCTTGTAGGATTGAGAACGGAACAGGTCTTGGCTTCTTGAAAATAGGTTTAGCTTCAGGTTTAAACCGTATGTCCAGTGAAAAATCTTTTAGACAACCCAATGTAGATTCAAATAAAGTAGGAAACTCTCCACATAATTGAATACATGCCGCATCTAAGGAGTTTTCTGGACCAGTTGTAGTGACGTGCTCTATCGTTGCAGTAGATTCAGCACAACTTAGGTTTTCTCTGAAGTGATCAGTTAAGTTGGTGAGTTTCAACTTCATCATCGCCAGACGACCTAGTAAATTTAGATTGGGCACCTTAGTGACAATTACAGGAAAGGTCACGTCAGGTGATTTTCCATCAATACTTGCAGTTGATTGGAATTGTCCCACGACGGGTAGCGGGCTACCTTCAGCAACTTGATATCGAACTGATACAGGTTGTAGAATGGGTTTACCCAGCGTTTGCCACGTCGCTTCACAGCAAAATGTGTCACTGGCTCCGCTATCAATTTCAAACTTAATTCTGTGGTCATTAAGTCTAATAGTTTGATAGATGGGTGAAACAGAACATTGGATTTTGTGCACCAATTTCATCTGTTGTTTCACAAGCTTATTATCTCTTAGTCGAGACATGCATACAGATTGCAGATGACCTGTTTTCTTGCAGAAGCTGCAAATAGCTTTAATGTGGGGACAAGCTTTGCTAAAATGTCCAGAATTTCCACACCTGAAGCAGGCGGTTTTCTTTTCTTGCGTCTTGGAAGTTTTGGACTTTGCGTGATAAACTTTCTGCACCGACGTAGAAGGTTGACCGTGTACGGTTTCCTTTGCTACCTTGGCTGCTTCTTCCACTTCTTGAGCCACTCTGATGGCGTTGCTAAACTTCAGTTCATCGTCCTTGAGCTTGAAGAGTGTCTTCAAAACTGCTTCGTTGTCGACTGAACAGATAAATTTAGTTCGCAAGGCTTCATCTAAAGGATCTTTAATGGATTGAAAATCACATGTAGCTGCATCTTGTCGTATTCTGCTTGCCAGTTCAGTAATAGTTTCGCCAGGTTTGCGTTTCATGTCAGACCAAAACTTGAAACGTTCTCTGACAACAAATCGTTTTGGGTCGAACTGCTCTGCCATAAACGTCTGAATATCATTCATGGTTAGCTCATGTATGCTTTTGACAGGTTGTTGCTGAGCCGCTAAGTTGCTAAGCATTTTGTAAACGGAGTTAGATTGGTTGGTAAGAAAAATTTGTGCTTGCTTGTTGTCGGGAATAGAGTTAGCAGTGACGAATGTTCGGAACCTTGCCAAATAATCAGTCCATAACTCAGATGTGGAATCGAATGGTTGAAAACTTGCCATCGGTGTTGGAACATTTTCTCGCGGGTTGTTCAAGCTGCTTTGTAAAGTTTTCAGCTGCTCTTGAAGCATTGTCATTTGCTCTTGGTGTTGCTTGTTCTGCTCGTCGCGTAAAACTGCCATTTGCTCTTGGTGTTGCTTGTTCTGCTCGCGATGCTCGTCGCGTAAAACTGTCATTTGCTCTTGGTGTTGCTTATTTAACAACAAAATCAGTTCAGAAATTTCACTCATTTTGACAATTCAAGCTTTAATGCAAATTCAACAAATTTTCTTTTTTCTTTCTTGACGCAGTTGAATCCCATCCTCGTCGCCACTTTTGCCTGTTGTATCTTTGCACGAATACACAGGTTTATTAAAAAAACAATAATAAATATTCACAAAAAGTACTTAGCCAAAAACAACCGTATTGAAATATAATGCTATTAGTTAGTTAGCTGTAGTAGCTTGATAGCTTTGAACTGACTGTAGAACCGAAGTAAAGGCGCATATTTAACTTGTAACAATTATGCTTGGAGATGCGCGTGTCCAATAATTGTTCGAGCAGAAGGCGCTGATTAAGATTAGAGCGTTTAAGAAAAACACTACGTCATCTATTGCACAATATCACAACAATTGTGCTTTCAAAAATAACGAAAAACACCTTGCTGATCATTTAAAAAAATTGGCAAAATAGGAATTTTTACTATCAAAGGCAGAAGTGTTGAAGTGTTGAACATTGTACAATCAGATCAAAATGGGCATATATCCCATTTAGATGTGGATGTAGTTGTGAAAGCAAAGCAAGGAGTGGTCATTCTTAAATTACCAGCTCACACAACCGATGTCTTAGAGCCATCTTAAAATAAAGTGGGATGCAGCTCTCATAGAATGGCAATATTGAAATCAAAGAAGTCTGACAAAATCGAATTTTGCAGATCTGGTCGGAACAATATGGTTTGATTCCATGTCTGCCAAAAATGTGGAAGCGGGATTTTGTGTTGCAGGCATATACCCATTTGACAAAAAGAAATACCCTGAGGAACGTTTTAAACCAGAAGCATTAAAGTGATATTTTGAGCATCAAGAAAAGTCCAGATACTTGAGTGAACAGGAATTGATGGAACCAAGGCCAAGTATTTCAGGTGTCAACAGTTCAGCTGCAAGTTTTGAAATCGTATTAGGAAAACTTCAACACCAAACATAAAACGAAAACACATTAACCCATCAGCCAAAGTAATTACTTCATCTGCTTTTGCTGATGCAGTTGAGAAAATAGAGCAGGATAGTAACAACACCAAATCTAACAGATCAAGAAAAAGGAAACATGGCCAAGAAATCTCTATTGCCACTGGGACAGAGTCAACATCATCAGAAACTAGTGAGTCTAGTGATGTGGAGTGTCACACAGATGATGAAAAAGTCTCTGATCAAGATCCTATGGAGGGCTTCATCCATCAAATGCCAGACAAGGCAGTTTTGTTCTGGTTACTGTGGGGAGGGAAAAGAAATGTTTTTTACTACAAATATGCATGTGTCATCCAAGCGACCCTACCAAGTGGGGAATATGAAGTCATGTATTTGAAAAGCTTTCCAGGAAGCAAAAACAACATTCAAAGCAGTTGAGCATGATATTTTCACAATTTGTGACAATGACATTATTGGTGTTCTGCCTGTTCCCAAAATGGAGCAATAGAGTTATAGACTAAAGTATTGCTTCACTGGACCCATTCATGTCAATGAAGCAGTGTAATTTTCTGAAAATGTTTTGCTGAGGTCCTGTAATTTTTTTGTAATTTTTTGCTTTTTTGTTTCTGTAATAAACTTTGCTTTCATGAAATAAAATGGCCTATGATGTACACAATACTACAGGGCTACAATGGTTTTTACCATTGTTAAAGTTTCTGGTGTTACTATTACTGAGGCCAAAAATATTGAAAAAAAATCCATGCAACTAAAGGTGTCTCAGGTTTACCCCAGCTCGCTTTATTTTGAATCTTAAGTCTGTATAACGGGTCTAATATTGGTGTCTCATTTTTTGCCCAAGGGTGTCTCATTTTTCCCCAGGCAAATATTTTGGCAGGGTAATTATGAGACACATATTTTGTATTATATCTCTAATTTCTGAAATTGGACAAGGTTTTTATTCATGTACCAGTATTGGCACACCCTACCAATAAGTTATGTATATTTGGTTTTAAAATTGACTGAAAAACATTGCCTACAGAACAAAAGATTTTTTTTGTCTCATAATTACCGCAGGTGACCCTAATTGAAGTGACATGGACGTAACCAGCATTGTGATATGTAAATGTCAGGGTTTATTGGGTTTAGGTCACTTCAAAGCAGTGCTCTGCAATTGATGTGCTGCAAAACAAAAATAGGTGGGCTGTGAAAATATTGGTAATCTAAAGATACTTTTTAACCCTTTCAATACCGATTTTGTAATGAACATATTAACATTTTCGGTGCCAAAGAACGTATATTTACGTCTAAGAACAGGTCTCATTTATCGTTAACTGTTACTAACCCACCAAGCTTTGGGGTTTTCCCTAAAATTGAAAAACAATTAATTAAACTTGGCAAATAGTAAACAAGAGCCCAATTGCTTAACCTTCAGCACCGAAAAAGTTAAATTAATTCAAGGAAATTTATGTCATATATGTGTTTTAAATAGATTTTTGTTACTCCGCATTGTATTTCTTCTACTTTTCTTAATTGGGACACATTTGTCCCATGGGACATATATGTCCCGATGGTATCGAAAGGGTTAAAACAAAAAATTTTTGATTTTTGTAATTTGAGATTTAAAATTTCAACTAATTAATAATAAAAAAACAATTTAAATTTAGCAATAACCAAAAAGGTCTTTATTTTTGTTAAACTGTGTTATAAAACTTTAAAAGAAAGTCCTCAGTGGGCACAAAATAGTTGTGAGGCACTTCTTCAAGGAATGGTGATTTGTTGGTTTTGATCTGTTTTTAAGATGTTGGTGTTATTGTTTTATTGTTATATTTTTGGATGGATCTGAATGTAGATTGAGATGATGTAATGTAAAGGATGTGTTGTGTTTGCATAAGTTTAGTAGCTTTAAGCTTGAGATGTATTTATGTATATTATAAGCATTGTTGTCTATATGCAGCCAGAGGCAATGTGCAGGTCTGTGTTCTCAATGGGATGCATTTGCTGAAGCTGGTGTTCGAAAATAAGAATCAACATAGTGTTTTATATTCCAATATAGTTCAATCTTGAATGTGAAGATGATCTGTTGATTTTGCTTGCTTTAGTCATTGAAAGTAAGTGCTTTGAGAAGATTACAAGTTTGCTTATTGATTACCATAATAACAGAAAAGCAATTGAAAGAACTTTCCTAATTACACAAAAACATTCATTAATACAACATAACATATTAAATTCATGTAGTTTATAAATTTATCTAAAAAGCAATGAAGTACAATGCACTGTTGCAGATCAAGAATCAAGAAACTTTGCTAGGTGTAACCCACAAATTATTCAAAAAATTAAATTACTTAACAACCATTCATAACCAAAACAGTTTAGTTCAATATAAATAGCCAGAAATACATACTGGAAACTTTTGAAAGCTTACTACAATGTTTTAACAAATTTTCAGTAATTTTTTCCAATTTCACAATCTCTGCTGTAGATTTATAATACCAGTTATGCTTTTTATTCTATTAAAAAAAACTTGTTTTGACAATCAGATCAAAATTTTAAAATAGCTAAAATATTATTTCTTCAACCAAATTAAAAATATGAAACTGCTGTTGGATCTTTAATCTTCAAAATTTTTTAAAGATTTTTTTAATTGGAAGACTATTTTCTTGATATACAGGGTGTCCCAAAATAATGTGTACACTCTGACTTTAAATAGCTAATAAACTTTTTTTCTATTTCGGATTTGATTTTGGAGTAAGAATGGGGGATACTGGGCTTACATTTGTGCAAAAAAAATTGTTCTGAAAACATTCTGGAAATGTGAAAATAAAGCTAAAGTGTAAAGATGCTTTACAAGTGAGTTCTACAGAGATGCCCCAACACACATCACCATTTCATGAATCCTAGATAACTTTGAGAATGCTATGCCATGCTTCCAAGAACAATTTGAAGATACTGAGTTCTACATCCAACAAGACAATGCACCCCCACACTATCATTGTGATGTGAGAGGATATCTGGATGAAAGCCTGCAAAACAGATGGATTGGAAGAAGAGGGACTGTTGAATTTCCTTCTAGATCACCAAATTTGACACCCATGGATTTTTTTTGTGGGGATTTTTAAAGGACAAGGTGTACAGCAGAAAACCTAAAACAATTGACGAACTGAGAGAGGGAATTGAAGAAGAATGTGCTCAGATACAGAGAGAAATGCTATTGAAAGTTTGTAGCTTCATACTTTCACAATGCGAAAAGTGTATTGAGCAGAACAGCAACCAGTTTGAGCACTTTATGTGAGCTGATCTTTTTTTTAACATTCTCAAATTACCCCCTTGCATCCTTACTTTTTCACTGTGGACTGTCAGAATCTTTTAATGTGCATTGTTTCTCTCCTGTGAATCTGTTTTCCACATTAATATCAACAAAATTGAACAAGTTGTAACAATTCAAAGAGTGCATACATTATTTTGGGACTATTTATATATATATACAGCATATTAAATGTTTCACACTATTTTTGACAATTTTAAATAAGAAAAAACTCATAAAAATAGTTTTATCAAGCAACATTACACAATATACTTTTAAAAGTTTAAAACAAGCTATTCCACTTTAAATGAGCTTATTTTTAATGGCCAATATGATTTAAAACTATATTTCAAACTTTAAAAAGTGTAATATTAGTTTAAGCCATCAGACGTCAAATGATTTAATAATAATATTACTTGTGTTACAATAAGAAGATAAAATTGTAAAACATTTTGAGCAAAGTAGCTGAAACATGATGGTATTTTCAACATAGAGCTAATGCAATTGCAATTATTTCTTCATTTAAAAGCTGATATTTAAAGTAATAATTTCACTCATTGTCAAACAACATAACAGTTTGTTTTTTATTTATACATACCGTAAAACCTCTAATTGAGCACCACCCTGTTTATTCAAAAATCGCCGTAAGCGATTTACTAACCCAGATTCCCCTGCGATTACTATTGCTTCTTCAGAGATCCATTTTCTCTTGTTTTTTTTTTTATTCCATGCTAATGCTGATGCTGAAAGAGGGATTTTGGGTTAGTTTCACTGCAAAAAGAAATCGCTTACGGCAACTTCTTGAAGAGACAGGGTGGTGCTAAATTAGAGGTTTTATGGTAATTGGTTATTATTACATAGATGCTGTATATATATAATTTTGTTTTGTTATACACAATGCATAATTTGGTTTTAAATATATAAAAGATTTTGAATTTCTTTTTTTTGATAAGCATATTTCAAATTAGTTAAAAAAGTCCCTAATATCCAACCTTCCCAAAAAATTGTATTAAAAGTTTTTTAAATACTTTACTTTTTCTTGGCAACATTTCCCAACAGACTTTTTAAAAAGTTACTTTCTTTTTTTAAAAAATAAATCCTAATTTAAAATTTATTATTATAAAATATTTTACTTATAAAAATAAACAATCAGTGCTTTGTTAGTCAAATTAGTAAACAAAATTACTTGTTTTTGCAGTAATAGCTACATTAGACAGCCCATAATAATCATTAAAACTAGATTAAAAGAACACAATTTGAACTTGCAAAAAAATATGGACATTTCAAAACATATAATTAAAAATCCAAACAATTAGATTAATTTTAATAATGTTGTTATTTACTAATCAAAGAAACATTAGTAATACAAAATCAAAAACCTTTGTTAAAGATTGATCAAAGTTCTGCACTCTTATATTTATTCAATACATAATGATTTACTGCATTTCCCTTTATTGCAATGAACAGTGTTTTAAAGTTGTAAGTTTTGCTGATAAAAATATTGCTTTATTCTATTTGCTTTAACAACAAGTAAAGTTATTACCAGGACTCAAAACATCACCTTTAAATTAAGAACAGAACAAATTCAACTACATGGGATCAATGTTTTTAACTGTAAAACATTGTTTTTTTTCAAACCTTGTGTTTTTGTTTTCTATTTTCTATGTTGAAAATGTTTCCATTTACTTTTAAAGGTTTTAGAAAAGTTTGAGAGTCGAGAAAGTACAAAAAAATTAGGGGTTGATGCTTGTACAATATAACTTTTATGTGACAAAACTTCACCTAAAGTTTTGTCCAAAGGAATTTCATAAAGTGTTTGCTCACAAATATTTTCATAATATACAAGCAAATTGGGATTTTGATAATGATGATTTATGTCCCAGTCAGCATGGTTTGAAAAAACAGTTTTAAAAAGATCTTGAAAAGAAACATTTTCATGAAAGTGTTCAATAAAATCTGTAGTTTCAAATTCAGGATACATCAATAAAACTGGCCAAACAAGAATATCATTTTCATCAAGAAAAACTTTCTTTAAACCACGAGACAAATATGCTTCTATGTTTTCATTTTCAGAACTGCTAAGTTCTTTAGTTTCTTCAAAATTTATACCACGAGATTTAATAATATTCACCAAATGTTTTTCTTTTTCAATTTCTTTTTGTTTCAATATAGAGGCTTTACGTTGGTCTCTTGCTTGAATCTGTTTTTGCTGTTTTGAATACGCTAAAATGGAAACAGCAATCTTATTTTCACTTTCTAAACTTAATAAAATATTGCACCAATTGATTGCATCATCATAGCGCTTCAGTTTTTCACAGCACTGAGCACAACGAAGCAAAGCTTTTATTTTATGAGGGGATAATTTAACTGCTTGCAATGCATCTAACAATGATGATCGATAATTTTCAAGGTGAAAATTTGAAGCTGCTCTGTTTGAGTAAAGGATTGAAAGTAGATCAGGATCATCACATTTAGTTTTAATTGCTTCAGTATAAGCAGCACAAGCAAATTTGTATTTTTTGCATTTAAACTGAAAATTTCCATCTTTTTTATAAGCCATAGCTCTTTCATAAGGTGTATCATCTGGATCATATTGAATTTGTTGAAGTCCTTTCAACAATGGATTATTTTCAATTTCTTCAAAACTTGGCTGAGAGTTCATAAAGGCTGGATGTGTTGATAAAATTTCATCAATATTTTCATCAGTAAAACCATCTTCATATTTAAATGATTTGTTTTTCTCAATTTTTTCTTTAATAAATTCTTCAGTTTCTTTATTTAATTTTTCAATTAATTCTCGTCGTTGAGCATCTGTCCAATTGGATGACATAACAATTAAAGCAAAAAGTTAAAAAGTAATATTTATATAAATGTCTGCTGTTACGTCAATATGTCAAAATTAGATCAAAACAAATATAAAATTATAGGATCATTCCATGTCAAGTGTCCTGGAGGCCCCAGTTCGACCCCCTCCAAATTTTCTCAAACTTTGTTAAAATGTTGTGTAACATGATTAACTTAATAAAGTTTTAATAAACATAAACTGTTATATTTTTTCATGAAATTTAGACATTTAGAAACAATGGATGAAAGTTCAAATTTAAGATGTCTGAATAAATTATACATCATTGTTTGGTTAAAAAAGTAATATTCAATTTAAAATGGTGTTTGTCACACTCGCACATGTTATCATTGTTTTAAAACTTACATTTTCTTATTTTTAAGTTTTAAGACATACTATTTAAGCACAATCTTTAGACATGCAAATATTTTTTTTAATTTAGAGGGGTCAAATGCACCACCATATTAACCTTTAACCCTATATGACCCATTGTCCTTCATAAAGGACATTAGAAATAAATGGGTTCAAATTATTATATCCAAAAAGATTCGCTTAATTTTTGAGTAAAAGTATACAGTAAAGATCCTATTTAATGCTGTATGATCATAGATTTGGATGATATTTCGCTCAATCACCTGTCACGTGTTATTTAATTTAAATGACAACAAGAAAGTGCCTGATTCGGTTGCAACGATAAAATAAATTGGGTCATAAAGGGTTAAGGGTTGAATCACAAAAATTCTCTGTACAAATTCATAAATGTTCTTTTACTGGTAAAAAATCTTACATGTGAATAACTGTCCTGGGGGTATTTTTATGCCAAAAGATGGCACTATTTTTCAATTTTTGTATTTGTTCCATATTTTAAAATAACTTTCACAACAATGCAATATCCTCAATCAAACTTTATCAAGTTGTAGTGTAGTAAGCAACTATCTTTTATTGCTAACCTGGCAATTTTTTTCTCTTTTTTGTTGAAAAGTTACAGGTATTTAAAATTGATCCAAATTATGTTTACACATAAAAAAGTAGCAACTTCAGTCTTTGACAGTTCATAAACCTCCCATAATACAAGATTACTATTTTGTTGCACAAGATATATGAAGCATACCAAAGATTGAACACATATATAGAAAATTAGCTTTCTGCGATTTTTGAAATTGGAGATATGCATCTGTAAAAGTGCAACCTAATAACCAATTGCCAGCTCTCATGGAAGCTATCAAAAACTTTAAAGTATTGTAATTTTAAAAATACATTACCTATTAAGCTAAAATTTTTAATACATGCCTCAATCATGTTACACAACATTTTGACAAAGTTTATGAAAATTTGGAGGATCAAACGAGTAACTTTAAAAATTTTACTGACACTTGACATGGAATGACTCTATTAGTTTATTTTAATTTCATAAAATTGTTGTTTGCATCAGTAATGCTTATGCAATTTTAAAAGTAGTCTTATTAAAAATAAATGATTAAGAGATTGACTAATGGAGCACAGAGTTGGATCAATTACAACATTACAAATCAATTACATTACAATTACTTTGAACTAAAAAACTCAAATTACAATTAACACTTTAACTGCCATCTCAACAATATATGGTGATAAGGCATTTTCAAATATTTATTTTGGCACCAATTTTTTGGTGACAATGATGATTGTTACAAGGCTTTGTCAAAGCATTATTGGTTAAAGAAAAAGAATACTTGGTATTTAGCATAACCAAATATGCAAAAAAAATATTTTGGTCTGGGGTAAAAAATTTCAAAATCAGGCTGGCAGTCAATGTGTAAAAATCAAACATAAAATTTTAATGTCAGAAAATTTTTATGAGAAAATTTTTTGTTTGTTATTACAAATCACCAACTTTTCGCAATTAAAAAACAACTTCTTTTTAACAATCTTAAACATATAAAGCAACTAAAAACTCTTAAAATTCAAAGCAAAAAAATAATTCACAAAAAAATATGCACAATGTATGCTCGCTTGAGTCAGCTTTACTCCAGTGCCCAACATAATCGATTTATTTATTTAATTAATTGGAACAGAAAAAGTTGAATTATTGGTAGCATTACTATCATCATCATCATCATCTGAATCCTCACCAACTTCAGAATCACTGCATGTATGTGCAAGATATGTGGGTCTTGTTCACTATTCGCCTTGGTGCCATTTTAGATGGGAAAACCCCGGGGATTTCCTTGTCTCCTCTCAAGACTGCTTCTTATTCTTTGTTTCTTTTTTTCAAAATACTTTTTTGCACCTGCCACAGTCTTAAAAGTTATAATAAAAACTTTCATTTGACCATCTCCTTCACTATTTACCATGGTGAAATAAAGTGATCAAATCAAGCAAAAAAAAATCATGCTTATTTAAATGATTTAAAAATCAAAAACTTTATTGTGCTTCAAATGTAAAACACGATTTAAAAGTTATAATGCAAACTTTCATTTAACTATTTTGTTCACTATACACCATGGCAAAATATCTTATTTACTATTCATTGTGGCAAAATACAGTAATCACATCAAGCTTGTATGAATGATAAGCTTAAATCAAGCTTGTAAGCATGATTGTTATGATAAAAACATTTATTGTGCATAAATTGTAAAACGAGATTTAAAAGTTAGAACGCAAACATCAGGGGTACAGTTAAGGTAAAACAATCAGGAATAAAGATGAGGGCAGGCTGAGGTGGTACGGACATGTCATGAAGAAAGACCTACCGGGAAAAAGGAAAAGAGGGAGGCCAAAAAGAAGATTTTTAGCTGTAGTGAAGGAAGATATGGGAAAAGTTGGTGCAAGGGAGAAGGAAATTGAAAACAGGATGCTTTGGAGAAACATCATATGCTGTGGCTACCCCTAATTAAAGGGAAAGGCCGAAAGAAGAAGAATGCAAACTTCCATTTAAACACCTTATTCACTATATACTATGGCAAAATAAAATGATCAAATCAAGCTTGTATGTATGATTGTTATGATATAAACCTTTATTGTGTTTAAAATATATGACAAGATTTAAAAATTATAATGCAAAATTCCATTTAACTATCTTGTTCACTATACACCACGGCAAAATAATGATCCAATCAAGCATAAAAAATCATGCTTGTTAAAATAATTTTAAAATTGAAAACTTTATTGCATTTAAAATGTAAAAAGAGATTTAAAAGTTATAATGTGAACTTTCACTTGACCATCTCATTCGCTATACACCTAGGTGAAATAAAGTGATTAAATCAAGCTTAGTAAATTATTTGATGAAACAAAAAAACAAGAAACAGATCAAGAGTGGTAAGACCATGGTAGGAGCAAAAAAGCATTTAAACTAAAGAAACAAAGAATAAGGAGCAGTTGCAAGAGACAGGAAAATCCTTTTCAGAGATAGTGAACAAGAGCTAAAAATTCTACTTCTTTAAACTTTAGCTTTTTTCAACAACTTCTAAATTGAACCTAGTCTAAAATGGCACATAAATATTTTCCTTTTAAATTTTAATTATTTTTATTTTTGAAAAATATAAAGTCAATTTAAATAAGTTAGATTTGCAACATTGACAAAAAATAGTTTAAGAAATATACTATGGCACAGTTGTATAAAAGGTCTAGCTTTACCAATAAATCTGCTCAATAATAGTTTTTTTTAAATGCAAAAAAATTCAGTCAACACAAGTTTACATTTTTATGTAATTTGATTAAAAAACTTAATGAAAAAGGCTGGTATTAAATTCTTTGTTAATGTACATGTAACAAAGTTAAGCTTTATAGTCAACTTCTTTAGTAACAAAAATTAACAAAACAATTAAACGTTTTTCATTAATATTTAATTAATTACAATAAAGAACTTTGGGATGCTACTCATTTATCTCCAACCTGTAACAAAATAGAAAAAAGCAAAACGACTAAGAAATGGGAAAAACCATGGCTGTTTTTAGTGGCGATTTTTATCTGATACAAAATGATACCTCAGAACCTTTAGCAAATTTTTATAAAAAGGCTTTAACGAAATTGTGTTTAGCAATAATTTTTAAATTACTTCTATACAATGCTGTTTAACCCGTGGCTCTCGAAGCCTTTTGAAGCAGCCCCCAACAAATTATTACATTTAACTACTTAATTGACTTCTTTTTATTGTTTTGTGAACCAAATTAAAATACGGGGTTTCTTTAAAATGTACAGGTCGGCGTGGTCGACGTGTCGACGTGTTGATGTGCTTGACGTGGTCGGCGTGGTCGGCATGAGAGGTTGGTTGGCGTGTTTGACTGAGTTAGTAATATAAAATATTTATTTATTGTTAAAACCGGTTGTATTTGTTATGTAAATAGCAATAATAATCGTTCGGTTTTGAGAAGTTGGCTAGTTTGGCTATAGAAGATATTTAAATTTTATTGAAACCACTGTATTTGTAATGTAAATAAATATAAAAAGCATAATTATTTGGCAAGTTTTGCGTGGACGAGGTTGGTGAGGTTGACTAGCTTTGATATGTGAGAATTGGGCTAAATTGGTTAGGATAACTAGTTCGGCAAACCTTACTAAGTTGATAAGTTTTTTGAAAACTGAAAAATTCATTGTTTCTTGTTTATACATTAATTTAGATTAAGCTCAAATACAGTTGGGTCAACAAAATTCAAACATTCCAAATTAACCTCGCCAACCCAGCCGACCACGTCGACCACGCCGACCATGTCAACCATGTCAACCATGTCAACCATGTCAACATGCCAACCACGCCGACCACGCCGACCTGTACATTTTAAAGATACCGGTGAATACTACAGGAGCTGCATCGAGCCACAGTGTAAACTTCAAACACTGCAGGAGCTGCATGGACACCCTTTAAATAAAGTCTAGTGATGCATGAGGTTCATGGAGATCTTTAAAATATTGTTTAGAGATGCATGGAATTGCATGGAGCCATGGATGGAGCCAGGCCCAGATGGTATGGAGCCAGGCCCAGATGGTAGGTGCTTTCACGCAGCCTGGGCCGTGAGTAAGTCTGCTCATTGATTTTAAAAATGACAGACCGAAACCGAACCTACCAAAACGGAAGGGTATCCACCCATTCCGATGTTCAGTGTGGGTCTGTTAATCGGCAAACGTCCTTTTCAGGACGGGGCAATGTCAGGATAAAACTGCCCTTTTCAGGGCACATTGCCAACAAGTTCCGAAGACCCACTATTCTTCAGCTGAACATCGAAGGCCTCACTGCAAGCAAGATGAATGTTCTTCATCACCTCGCTATGCAGTCTGAGGCACTCGTCATCCTATTGCAGGAGACCCACTGCACTGATGCAGAGAAGTTGGTGCTACCACACTACCAACTAGCTGGGTCTTCTTTAAGCAGGAAGCATGGCCTTGCCACGTTTGTTCACGAGCGACTGAGATACACGCTTTTGGACCAATCTCCACCGACATCGGAGATCGAGTGGCTGTGTGTGGACGTTGATGGCTATAAAATAGTCAACGTCTACAAACCACCGCCAACGCGATTGCGAACCCTAGATCTCCCAGTGTTTCCTCACCCCTGTCTGTACGCTGGCGATTTTAACTGTCGTCATGCTGACTGGGGTTATGATGACAACAGTCCGGATGGTGAGTGCTTGGCTGGATGGGCAAGTATTAATTGTCTTGCCCTCCTATATAATGCCAAGGACGCTGCCAGTTTTTATTCCGGCCGCTGGAACACTGGCACCAATCCAGACCTAGCTTTCGCTAGCGTAGGTCCAAACAGTCGCTTACCGGATAGACGTGTCCTTGAGAAGTTTCCCAGGTCACAACATCGACCCTCGCTTATTACACCACCAAGGTTTGCTATGGCAGTGCCAAGCATGCCTGTTAAGCGATGGAACTTCCGCAAGGCCAATTGGAGTCACTACATTGCTTTGACGAATAAATTCGCAAAGACTTTGTTGCCGCCTGATTCACTTGATGTGGATGCGGCTTACCAGGACTTCTGTAACATCATTAAGAAAGCAGCCAAGAAGACTATCCCACGCGGGTATCGAAACAACTATATTCCGTGTTGGGATGCAGAGTGTGAATCCCTCTATAAAACCTTTCTGCAGTCTCCTCAGGGAGACGACTCAAGTTTGGCTGCTACAACTCTGCTTGCCAAGCTTGACAGAAAACGGAGGGATCGATGGTCCGAGGCAGTTCGGAGCATTGACTTCTCACACTCTAGTCGAAAAGCGTGGAGTATCTTGAACAACCTTACTGGTAGGTCACGACACTCTCCTCGTCATTGTCCCGTTTCAGCCGATGCTATTGCATCTCAGCTGGTTAGAAATGGGAAATACGAGGCTGTTGATCGCAAGTCATCTCGACTTGTCTTTCAAGAAGTGTCTGACCTTTGGAGGGCCACAACACCAGATGCAGTAAATATCTCTGACAATTTTTCACAGAGAGAATTTGCTGCTGCCCTTCAACATTTAAAACCAGGTAAAGCTCCGGGTCCTGATTCCATCTGCCCAGAGCTTATACTCCATGCTGGAGCTGCTTTGAAGTCCTGGTTACGTGACTTCCTTTCTTCCTGTTTGCGCCGACTCAAAATTCCCAAGATCTGGAGAAGAGCGCTTGTGGTCGCGATCCCAAAACCAGCAAAGCCCGTGGGGGACCCAAAGAGTTATCGACCGATATCTCTGCTCTGTGTCCCCTACAAGATCCTCGAGAGGCTTATCTACGCCCGCGTTGAACCATTAATCGATCCACTGCTCCCTAAAGAGCAGGCTGGGTTCCGACGCGGGAAGTCAACCGTAGATCAAGTTGTTCTGCTAACCCAGAACATCGAGGATTCTTTCGAGGCTAAAAAGAAGGCCGGTGCCGTATTTATCGATCTGACAGCTGCTTATGACACTGTCTGGCACCGTGGCCTTACCTGCAAGCTGCTGAGACTACTTCCGGATAAGCACATGGTCAAAATGATCATGGAGCTTGTCCGAAATCGAAGTTTCACCCTTACCACCGGTGACAGCAAGCAAAGCAGGCTACGCCGTCTTAAAAACGGCGTTCCTCAGGGATCGGTCTTGGCTCCCCTCCTATTTAACATCTATACGTACGATCTTCCTTCCATGATTTCCAGCAAGTTTGCTTATGCTGATGATTTAGCATTGTTGCACTCTTCTGGAAACTGGAAGGACTTGGAGGGGACATTAAGCCAAGACATGTCCACACTGTCAGCGTATCTCCAGACTTGGAGGTTGAAGCTCAGTCACACTAAGACGGTGACGACAGCCTTTCACTTAAACAACCGAGAGGCCAAACGTGAGCTAAAGGTCTACAACAATAGTAGACTTTTACCGTTCTGTCCAACCCCTACATACCTTGGGGTAAAACTGGACAGATCGCTCACGTTTCGTCACCATTTAGTGGCATTGCGCAAAAAACTATCATCGCGCGTCACACTGTTGAGGCGACTCGTGGGCTCGGGATGGGGTGCTGGTGCTAAAACACTACGCATAGCCACCTTGTCTCTAGTCTATTCAACAGCTGAGTACTGTGCGCCAGTCTGGTGTCGCAGTGCTCACACTCGCCTCATTGACAGTGTCTTGAATGACGCCTTGCGCATAGTTACTGGATGCCTGCGTCCCACTCCAACGGACCACCTACCTGTACTTTCAGGCATCCAGCCAGCTGAGCTTCGCCGACTGGGAGCGACACTCTCCTTGGCTTACCGTGGATCTCTGGACCCCGATCATATTTTGCATGGTCTTTTAAGTGGGTCCTCAGATACTGGCCAAGTGAGACTAAGATCCAGACGCCCGTTTGTGCCAGGTGTGCGGAATCTCTTGGACAATCTTGCCAGACTTGGCATCCGCGCCTCTGAATGGACAAATCATAAATGGAACGCGGAGTACTGTGAAAGTGCTTCCAGGCTCCGTGCTTTTGTGCCCGGGACCAGTGTCAGGCCTGTTGGAATGGGCTTACCCCGAGCAGCTTGGGTTAAGCTCAACCGCCTGCGGACTGGTGTTGGGCGATTCCATTCGTCCATGCACAAATGGGGTCTCGCTCCTTCACCGAATTGCGAGTGTGGCGCCTCAGAGCAAACCGCAGACCATGTACTAACAATGTGCCCCATACATCGGGCACCACATGGAGCACGCGGTCTGACGGTTTTGGATGACGAAACTCGATGCTGGCTTAATAACATCACTGCCAGCATCTGATCCAGGCAGTGCAGCAGTCTGGGGTAGTAAAAGGATAAACCCTCGGCCCCAGTTCTGTTTGTGTCTGGCCTGGAGTGGATGCCCTTCAAACGATGACGACGACGGCATGGAGCCACAGGTTAAATTTTAAACACTACAGGAGCTGCATGGAGCCAAACTTCCTATAAATAGTAAGTTATGCCGACGATTCGTTTCCAATGATACGTCACTATGCCGCCATTTTGTGTCTAATGTTAATACGATTAATCAAACTTTGTGTCTTTTTAATGAAAATACTTTTTCTTAGACCTTGAAAAGAAAAACCATGCTTCTAAAATTTATAAAAATTGATGAAAAGAACAAAATTACGTTAAATTATAATAAAATATTTAATAAAAATTCTTATTTTAAGATTTTTGTTAGAAGTTTTAAGGAAGTTAGCGGCAAAATAAATCTAAAGATTGCAAAGGCTACTAGTTTTGCTGACTCTTCCGATCTGCATAAATCAGTGACGGTCTGAAGATCAGGTAATGGGGACATGGCTAGGAGCTTTGTTCGAGTCTCTTTGTCATATATTCCTGACATGATTTTTGTGACTAAACGACGATTTAAACATTCATTGCACAAGTCTGCGTCTCTCGCCAAAGTTTTAATCGCGATAAAAAACGAATCAAAGTTTTCGCCAGCCGCTTGCTTTCTCTCTTCAAATGCGACACAATCTAACGCTATGTTTCTTTGACTCCGGATGTAATTTTTGATTTTATCTAACACTTCGTCTGGTTTAAGTGTAGTATCATCCGGGATAAGAAGTGGTCTTGACAAGCAGTTCTAAATTGCAGTCATATCTCTACTAAATTAATAGCGGACAGCAATATCTTGGCATCTCCGGAAGCAGGTCGGGGTAATTGCTTACCCTATGTATAGCGCCTCCGTCGCTTTCCTGCGAGTCAGGAGGATAAATATAGAGATAAAATAAAAATAAAAATAAAAAAAATAAAATAAATACATGTTCTACGGCTTCTCGCATTTCCATCGAAAAAAAACCGCGAAGCAATGCCAACTGACTGCTCAATGGCAGCTCTGTTGCAAGCGAGACCGTAGCATAATCGTTGTACGATTTACGCCATTTCGCAAATTCAGCTAACGAAATTCCCACCTGCAGTGTGGAAGGCTTTTGTGCGTCCGCTTTGGTTCGCCTTGCCTCGTTGTTAGAATTGTTGACGTCAATGGTTTGCTCACGTGATTCGCTTCTCTCAGTGTTCGCGCTTTGAGGCAGCTGCTGTTGCGAAAATCGTTCGATTATTTGTTGCAATTGTCGCTGACTTTCGAGCTGCATTTGTCTCTGATTTTCGACATTCTGTTCTTGTGTTTGTCTTTGCATTGACAACTGTGCTTCTAAAAAAGTTTTTAACCAAGAAGGAGGTTCATCATTATTAATATTACTATTCGCGTTTTGATTAGATTGAGATAATTCGGCTATACGATTGTTTGCTGCTTCTAATTCTGCTTGCAGCTCTCGCTTGTTTTTTGCCATCTCTCTTTTATCTTCAATCTTTTACAAATCTCCGATCACGAACTTGCAGTATACTTTTATAATGGTTCGTAAGCTTATTTTCTTCAACAAATTTATAAGCTGACTGTCAACGACGCCATGTTATGAGTTCCACTAGTATCTGCAATTAGCTCTTTCATTTATACGGAGTTATACGATAGTTATACGACTGAATCTGTAAGTTATACTAATAATTTATCACGCGGTTAACCACACTTATGAAACCAGAGAGAAGAAGGCAGTAGAGCCGTGCGCTACGACGTCACATACTATAACAGTAAGTGAAATTTATTTCAAATCAGAGTACAGTCAATTTTACGTGAATGAGATCTTGGCATCTTGAGCCCATAAATATGGACCAAAACAGCCATATATTAAAAATCCAACAAATATTAAAAATTTATTTTTATTATTTTTTTATTTTATCTCTATATTTATCCTCCTGACTCGCAGGAAAGCGACGGAGGCGCTAATACATAGGGTAGGCAATTACCCCGATTTGCTTCCGGAGATGCCAAGATACTGCTGTCCGCTTGCAATTTAATAGGGATATGACCGTAATTTAGAACTGCTTGCCAGGACCACCAAGCAGGGGTGTAGCAAATTTTTTAAAATTTGCTAAAGTTTTTTGAAATTTTGTAGAGTTTTTTGAAATTTGTTATTTCCACAAATTTTAGTTTTTTAAATTTTGGAGAGTTTTTTAAATTTATGTTCCGCTGGTAAAAAGTTTTTTAAATTTTGTAGAAGTTAATTCGGTAACTTAGTACGTTATTTAATCGTCTAACCTTTCGGCGCCTGTAAGGAAGGCCTCGCCGATAACGCAATCTCGGTGTCTACTAAAAGATAAAATTCTTAATCTTCTTGCTGGATCTGACCTTCGAACCAGCGACAGCAAAAATATAGTCTAGCTAAATCACAGCTCAGACTACCACAATATCTTCTTTATTAAAAAATATGCTCCAATCCACTTAGGAGCCCGAATAGTATAAATCAACAGCAAATACAGATTCAGTAGCTTAATTCTTCACAATCACGTAGACAACCAAAGACTTGCGACCAAAAAACTATGACTTCACACAGTTAACAAATTTCCAAAATTAAGTTACCACAACAAATCATCGAATCATCGAATCATAATACTGCTTTTCAGCGAACCTTATTTATACCAGTCGGTAAGGTTTCTCGATCGTTCTGAAGTTATCCAAATCAAATCAAACCAATCACAATAACTATTATTACGTCACATGTGTCACAATAGCGAACCAGTCAAGCGAATAGTTCTGGATCTTTCTCCAAGACTCAAGATACTAAGCAGTGTTGCCATTTTTTTATAACTAAATGTAAAATATTTAAATTGTTTATAAAACCGTTATTTCTTAGGCTATTTGAGCCGGACCAAAGCGAAATCAAAGAGATTTTTTATGAGATTGTGAATATACATAATGTGGGCGATTTTTAAAAACGGAACAAGGGGAAAGTGCCGTAAAGTGTCTTTCCCAAGGATACAACAGAATGGCGCGAGTGGGTTTTGAACCGAGACCGTTTTGGTCACGAGCCCGGCGCTTTAACCATTCGACCACGCTGCCCACCACGCTGCCCACCACGCTAAAAATCCAATAAACAGGCATTAATATTTTTATACCTAAATAGTTACCAACCGTCCTTTTTTGACCGCTTTATTTTTGTTATTTATCGATCCTGGAAGGACCAAATATTGTTTAATCAAGTTAGGCTACATCTAAGCAATAAACTTCAAGTAAAGATAAATTTGGGTGTCGAGGCTTGGAGCAAAAATGTATGCTTCTATATGGAGAGGAGAAAGCTCTTCCAACGTTTGACTTTTTAAAAACAATCTTCACTTCATTTATAATACGTTTTAATCCACAACTTGTAACCTTTGTTGTTACAGGAGCGTTAAATGAATCATAAAGTAATTAGGCTACTCTAACCTGGTTCCTAAATATCAAACTCAACGCTTGTCGTTGTCCGGTAATTTAGAGAGATGAATACTCAGTGATAGCCTTACAGAAAAGGGGGGCCCGGTGCGAGAAAAATAAGGGGGGCCGCTATTTAGCGTTCCAAGGCAAAGCAATTTTTAAAAAAAAGTCATTATCATAGGAGGAGCCACTTTTTAGTGTATGAGAACAAAGTCATCTCTGAAAAAAGGTCTTCAAATTAGTGCGGCCACTGTTAAGTGTTCTTGTGATCTCTAAAAAAAGTCGTCATTTTATTTAAAGGGCCACTTTTTCACTTTTTGGTGAATCAAAACAAAGCTATCTCTAAAAAAACGTCTTTATCTTAGGGGGGCCACTGTTAAGTGTTCCAAATCAGTGTGTTCTTTTAAAAAAGTCATTGTTTTAGGAGGGGCCACTTTTTAGTGTCTCAAAACAAAGTAATCTCTAAAAAGAAAAAAAGTCTTTACTTTAGACATGCCATCGACGTCCTGGTGCTACTATGAAGAAATAGAGCAATATCTTGTGTAGGGGGGCCACTTTTTGATGTATTTTAGGGGGGCCGGTGCGGCCACTCTGTTAGCACCCTATTAAAGCTATCACAGTAAATACTCGTAGTTAATAGGTAATGAACATGACAGAATTTTTTAAAATAATTTTTATAAAAATAAGTACACTTAATCTTAAAAGCATGAAACGGTTACCCTGGTTATAGACATTCAAGATTGAAATGACATCAAAAAGTGTTGTTGGTCTTCGATTCCAAGCAATATTTGAGATCTTTTTGGCAGTTTTTATTAGATTTTCGAAGACCAGATTTGAAAACTCTTATCTCTTCGTGGTCGGCACCGTGGTCGACAGCGTGCTTATGATCAACATGGTCTCGGTTCGAAACCCACTCGCGCCATTCTGTTGTGTCCTGGGGAAAGACACGGCACTTTCCCTTGCTTGGTGGTCTTGGCAAGCAGTTCTAAATTACAGTCATATCTCTATTAAATTACAAGCGACAGCAATATCTTGGCATCTCCGGAAGCAGGTCGGGGTAATTGCCTACCCTATGTATTAGCACCTCCGTCGCTTTCCTGCGAGTCAAGAGGATAAATATAGAGATAAAATAAATAAAAAAAATTATGCAGCTGGACAGAGTTGGGAACTGTTACTACACAACTTACTACACAAAATATATCATACAGTTTAAGGAAAAATAATTAATTTAAAAATCAAACGATTAAAAACTTTACAAAATACTGTGGCCATTTACAACTAAGCAAAAGCAAAATAACAAATAAATTTTCAGCAAAGCTCACACAAGATATAGTTCAAGTGTTAAGCAACATAAAAATAAAACAGTAAAATTACTTAACAGAACTTCGAGCAGCTGTCTTACTTGCATACTGTATAGAAGTTATATATCAGAGGCGTGCAACATACGGCCAGCGGTACTTATTTACGTGGCCCGTTACAGATTTCAGACTTCATAGCCGATTATTTTTAAATACTTTTTCTGGTTTGTAATATATTTTATATATACATTTTCTGGCGTTATTGGCATTTTTGACTTTGTTTTACGTCAGATTACGATTAAATTTCGTTTATATTCAACCCACAATTGCTGCATCATAATGTTCATTGTAAAAAACTGCCTTGTTCTTCTGGCAATGATTCAGTAACGTGTTCTTACGTTATGGGTACTGTCTTGTTATTATGCAAAACAGCTTAGCAAAGTTATAATGTAGGGTTGCCATATCTAAATAGGCAGAATTCTGGACAGACTTAGGCGTAACAGCCAAAAAATTTTGTGGAGGGGCGGACAAAAAAATAGTGGGGGATATTAGGATGAAGACCAAAAAAAAGGTCTTCACTTAGTATCAGTCTCGGGTTTTTCGATTTTTGTGCCAAAATCATGGTGTTCTCCAAAAATAAAGGTCCTTAACCAACCGGAGGCAACAAACATACGAGTCTCATGTCCTTTCCATGTCATTTTACAAACTAAAACTCTAAACTTCTGTAAAATTTTCTAAAAATTTCGGACATTGAAGAAGAATTTTATCCGAAATTCCGGACATGTCCGAAAGGTAGCCTATGGCAACCCCATCATAACATCTACCAGTGAGAAAAGGAAGGTTGATTATAAAAGGCGCAAGTTCAACATTGAGTGGTGTATAAATACTTTATTGTTCAACACAATCAGGATGTAGTTTGCCTGATTTTTCAAAGCGCTATAGCGGTAATAAAGGAGTACAATATCAAGCGACACTATTGTACAAAAGACTCTGCAGCTAGTTACGATAGCATTGTGGGTCAATTACGGGTTGACAAAATGCAGCAGTTAAAAAAGTCTTTGAGCAAACAGCAAGAGGTATTTCATTGTTACAAGAAGGAGACTAAGTTAGGTGCAAAACTGGGCATCAAGATATCTGAAGTAATTGCCGAAAAAGGAAAGCCGTACGGTAATGGTGAATTCATGCAGATTTGTTTGAAGATATTCATCAAAAATGGGTCTCCGGACAGAAAATATTTAGTGGAGCAAATATGTCTGTCTCATTTTACAGTGGCTCGTCGAATAGACGATCTTTTTAAAATATCAAACTTTTTCTAAAAGAGAGCTGTAAGCAATTGCTCTGCTTTTAGTATCGGTTTGGACGAGAGTACAGACTTGAGCGATACTGTTCAGCTAGTTGTTTTCATACGAGGAGTGACAGATAATTTTGAAGTAATTAAAGAATTTTAGATATAGCAACAGTGGCGTGCGGTCAGGGCATGCAAGTCATGCGTTGCATGACAAATTTTTAGGAATTGCATGACGAACTTTTGCGTGATGAGGTAGATATCGTTAAATCGGATGGGAAATATTACTTCTTTCGGATAAAATGTGAGGGCGATCTGAGACGAATACTTGTTTTTTTTGTGTTATTTTAGAGAATATTTTCAATTTAGGGCGAAAAGTAAGAAATCGGAGAATGGTTTGAAGTGATGACCTTTTTTTTTTTTAGAGATCACTGTATTTCTAGGACGATTAAAACTAGGAGTGACATTTGGGAAACGAAAAGGAGACAGGAAGACATGGTGGTGGAATGAGAAAGTTTAGGACAGCATAAAAAAAAGGAAAGAGACAAAGAAAGCATGGGACAAAATAAGAGATGAAAATACTAAAAATGTATACAAAGAAAAGAAGAATAAGGCAAAGAAGGCAGTTGCAATGGCGAAGGACGTGCGTATGACGATTTGTAGGCTAGATTGGAAACAAAAGAAGGTGAAAAGGAGTTGTGCAGATTGGCTAGGCAGAGAGACAGAGCAGGGAAAGATGTACAGCACGTGAGGATTATAAAAGATGAAAATGGTAATGTTATGGTAAATTCGGAGGCAGTGTTAAAGAGATGGAAGGAGTAATTTGAGAAACTGATGAACGAGGAAAATAACAGAGACCCTAGGACAGAGGAAACAGAAGTTGTTAACGAAGAGGTAAATTGTGTCAGTAGAGAAGTAAAAAACGCACTAAGAAGGATAAAAAAAGGTAAAACGGCTGGACCAGATGAGTTGCCAGTAGAAGTTTGAAAGTGCATGGGAAAAATGCGGATAAAGTTTTTGACCAGACTGTTTAACAGACCATTAATGGCTGAATGGATGCCAGAAGAATGGAGAAGGAGTGTGCTTATCCCAATCTATAAAAACAAAGGGGACGCACAGTGCTGTGGAAACTACAGAGGAATAAAGCTAATGTGCCACACAATGAAGGTATAGAAAAGAATTATTGAAGCCAGGATAAGGGATAGAGTGGAGATCAGCATAACAGCAATATGGATTTATGCCAGGAAAGGGAACCACCGATGCCATGTTTGCCTTAAGAATGTTGATGGAAAAGTACAGGGAAGGTCAAAGAGAGCTACATTGTGTATTCGTGGACCTAGAGAAGACTTACGACAGCGTTCCGCGGGAAGAGCTGTGGTACTGTATGAGAAAATCAGAAATAGTGGAAAAGTATGTGCGACTAGTACAGGATATGTATGAGGGAAGCGAAACAGTGGTGAGGTGTGCAGTAGGTACTACAGAAAGTTTCATGGTTAAGGTTGGACTGCACCAGGGATCAGCATTAAGTCCATTCCTGTTTGCAGTGATAATGGACAGATTAACAGATGAAGTAAGGAGAGAACCACCAAGGACGATGCTGTTTGCTGATGATATTGTGATTTCCAAAGAGACCAGGAAAGAAGTGGAGCGGAGATTAGAATCCTGGAAGTATGCATTGGAAAGAAGAGGGATGAAAGTAAATAGGTCAAAGACCGAATATCTGTGCATAAATGGAGGAAATGACGACAAAACAGTAAAGATGGAGGATACAAAAGTGCCAAGAGTAAAGAAATTTAAGTATTTGGGATCAACGGTGCAAGAAAGTGGTAGTTGTGAGAGGGAGGTAAAGAAGAGAGTACAGGCAGGATGGAACAGATGGAGAAGAGTATCGGGAGTAATCTGCGACAGGAGGTTACCAGCTAGAGTAAAAAGAAAAGTGTACAGTTCAGTGGTAAGACCAGCAATGGTGTATGGACTTGAGACGATGGTAGTCACAAAGAAACAAGTGGAAGAGATGAAATTCTCAGAGATGAAAATGTTGAGGTTTGCTATGGGAGTGACGAGAAAAGACAAGATTAGAAACGAGCACATCAGGGGTAGCGTTAAGATAGAACGGTTAGGAATGAAGATGAGGGAGGGCAGGTTGAGGTGGTATGGACATGTCATGAGGAGAGACGAAGAGTATGTGGGAAGAAAGATAATGGAAATGGAGTTATTGGGAAAGAGGAGAAGAGGGAGACCAAAGAGAAGATTTGTCGATGTAGTGAAAGAAGATATGGGGTAAGTTGGTGCAAAGGAGACCGATCTTGAAGACAGAAAGGTTTGGAGAATGATGATACGCTGTAGCCACCCCTGACTGAAGGGAAAGACCAAAAGGAGAAGAAGAAGAAAAAAACTGTATTTCTAGGACAAAAAGTGCATTACTTGGAGCGATTTGAAGTAATGACCTGTGTTTTCTTCAAAGATCACTGCATTTCGAGGACGAAAAGTGCATTACCCGGAACGATTTCAGGCGATGACCTTTTTTTTAGGGATCGCTGCATTTCGAGGACAAAAAGTGCATTGCCTGGAATGACTTCAAGTGATGACCTTTTTTTGTTGGAGATTACCTTGAACCTAGGACAAAAATTGGTCTTGAAAATACCCAATTTTATGACCTGGTTTTGGCATGCCAATTGCATGACTAGTCTCAGAGGTCACCGTACGCCACTGTATAGCAAGAATGGAATCAACAACAACTGGTGAAAATATTTGCGAGGAGGTAATAAAATTAATGAAAAAACTTGGAATAGATTCTTTCAAGTTGGTTGGTATTACTACAAGTGGAGCACCATCAATGGTGCTGATAATCTCCTAAAGCCTTATCATATTTTTTAGATTGCACACAGCATTTAAGAACTTCTTTGATTATTACAGCACATTCAATAACTAGCTACTACACAAGGTACCGAGACAATAAAACAATTTCTATGCGCGGTATCACGCTCGATTAGTCAAGTGTATAAATAAAAGATTTACTTTATCAACATCCCCTTTTGTTAAGTTTTGGACAATTATTAGATTATGGAAACATAAAAATCAATAAACAACGTACATGTATTCTCTTAATTTGCTTGGTAGCCTGCGGGTTCGTGTTGGTCGTTGGCATGTGTTCTCTTCATGGGGCGATGTACTGTTGTTTGCATTAGTGAGGTCGTCGTGATTGCTGTCATTTGTGAAGAACGGTATGCACGTGTGGTCATCATATGTAGTTTTATTCAATTTCTGTCCCAAATTTCTTCGTATGTGCACTCGGTTTCTTTTGTACGTTCTTCCGTTTGCAGCTCGAATTATGTAAGTGCGTGAACCAATCTTCTTGATAATTTTGCCTTCGGACCATTCTTTCCCTTCCGGCGATTGAAAATGTATTTTATCTCCAACGCTGACGGAGGCAGATTTTTTGCTGTTTTGTCATACTGTTGTCGAATTGACTCTTGTCTTTTTCTTCGCTTTTCCAAATTCATAGCATGCGGTGAAAATTCACACGTTTCACTGTTACAAATAATCACAGTTTCGAAGAAATAAAAACAAGAATCCTTTTAAAATTAAAAATTAAAAAATTAACTAAAAACAGACACTTGAATGTCAACAAAAATAAGAAAAATAGTTATGAAATTATGGGTTGATGATGACGACATGGAGGAAAAAACACAAGAAAATAATCAAAAATGACAAAGATAGTGTTGAAAACGAGAATAACAGGAAGAAGAAGAACTGTGATTATGACGCAAAGTTCAACAGTTGACTTGAGAAATAGATTTATTGCTGTTATGATACAAAAAACTTGGTAAAATAGACAACACTGTGGTTTAAGTAAAGCTTTTCATGACGATCTATGTATTTTTCAAGGTTTGTGCATGAACTTTTGCTTACAAAAGCAATAAAAACACTATTCTTTTATAAAAAAATTTCCAAATCATAACTTTTATCTAACATTTCACCATCAAACAAACTTATAAATCACGTTAAAAGAAAATTTTTAACAAATTATGATAATTTTTTCATAAAGACAACAACACATAAAGTCAAGAGAATTTTTTTTAAATAAAAATATAACAGACCAGTTGAAAACATAAAAATTGATATGCTCTACAAGTTACGTGCATAATAGTTTAAAAAGAGTAGGTTTGTAAAATAAAATACACAAATTGTGATTTCAAATTGAAAAATAAAAAAAAATTTTTAGGTTAAAAAAAAAAATTCTAGGTAAAATTCCTAATGAAACGTGAACAAAGTAAAATGTAGGTTTGTTTCGAAAAGTTTGCTTGTAAAAAGGTAAATGTTTCTGATTTTTTGAGGCACAAACGGTTTCAACTAGTTAAAATTTGTAAGGTTGACTGATTTTTATCATAAAATTAATTTAAAGCATCACATTTAGGTTACATAATGAATAAACAGTTGCTAAAAACAGATATTGATTTGCAAATCGAACAACTTTTAACGCCAAATTTGCTATTTTTCAATCAAGACGGTTTCAACTTGAGAAAATCTTGTGAAATTTTGTCATGCTAAACACCTTTTAATACAAAGTAGATTGAAAAAACTTAGGTTACAAGATGAAAAAACTTTTAAGTCAAAAATTGATATCTTTTCATGAAGAGATGAGTCTTCTAATAAACTTGATTAGTCAACTTTTTGTTAGTTTACTTTGAAATGTTTGTATTGTTTACTTAGTATTGAAAACAAACGAATTGATATTTAGTTAAAACCTTTCATGCGACTTTTTTCACTTTGGAAAGGAAAAAAACTAAGTAAAATGAGAACCGTGCAAAAATCGAAATATTTGCCTCTGTACAACAATTATAACAAAGAGTTTGACAAAATTACAACATTTGCGCAATTAAGAAACCAATTGTGATAAAAATTTTGAGATTGAGTTGTTGCTATGTGTTAAAAATAGTAAAAATCTAACACAAAGTAGAATTTTTTAGGGTTTGGTTCTAAAAACTAAACTTCTGCAACGAAGAAACGTACACTTTTTAGAAATTTTTAGATTTTTTTAAGCTAGTGTTTCCGTAACTTTTAAGACACTTGGTAAAAAGGTCGGTCTCTTAAAAAGTTAAATTTTTTCACGTAAAAGGACTCAACTGTTTCCATACTAAAACCTTTACAATGTGAGACTCTTGAGGAAATCTTTAAATAGTGATAATTTTAAAAACCTGACCACAAAACCTCCGTGTGAAAACTGTATAAAATTATATTCGTGGATCATATTGTTAATATCAATTAATGAAGTTTTTGGTTAAAACATTTATTTGGGTTGAAGAAAAACTAAAATATTTTTGATTAAACTAGTGCAATAATTTAAAACTTGACCACAAAACGTTGTTGCGGAAAATAATATTTAAAAGTTTAATTTTTAATACCCGTATACGCTTTCTTTGATATGGTTGATGTCCACACCTTTTTCTTAGAGGTTAGCAACGTTCAAGATAAAAGAGTGAATTTGTTGATTTCTTGCTTTATTTGTGTTTGTTACCCCAAGCAAAACCGTATCCTGAAAGTAAAATTTTTAGCTATTTTTTAAAAAAATCCCGATTTTTCAAAGGTTTATTTTTAGATTTCGAGCAAGTCAATAAATTTATTAAATAATTTTAGCTTGGTTTGTTTTCATTTAGACATAAGAATTATCTGTAATAGGACTTGCTAGAATAAATCTTATTATATTTTCAAAAAACAACTGACTTTTCTTGGAATCGATCTTACTTACGTTGGCCTTATTTGATTTCAAATTTTATGTTAATTTTAGAAAATTTAGTTGGCAAAATGTATTAAGATGTTCAGTTTTATGATGAATTTTCTTATTAAAAGTGAAAAAATGTAAAACTTTTTAACATAAACGATTGTTGTACTTGGATGGGGATCAAACTAAACTTAAGTCGGTGTTTTGAAATCGAATTTTTTGGGTTAAGCTTGTAATAAATTTTCCTTTTTACTGAGAATTGTTAAAAACTACAAAAATCAAGGTGTATCATAAAAATTTTTGCTTACTCTATTTTTACTCTGGAAATTAAGGTAACCAGATTTTCAAACTCCGATCATGAATATGTCACAGTTTTAACAGGAAACGCAATACGCTATGAGCAGGATACGGCCCAAGCTTTTGTATAAGAGAGAGAATTTGACGCAATTATCAAAAGCATATTGTCACGCTTACAGAGATTACGGGTAGCTTTCTTATTATTAAAAGTTTATAAAACGACCAAAAGATTAAACGTAGTTGGAACTGAATTCATTTTTGAAACAATTAAAATATGAACACTAGAAATTAAATTCATACAACATAAAAATAATAACTATGTTTGAATTTGGTTTACTAAAGTGGAAGAAAGACGAATTTTTTATTATGAAACATCTGTTTATTGAACACAAATATCCTATCAATAAAAATTTTTGTTTAAAACTTTTAACGATTACTTTGACTGTGAGTAAAAATCAAGGTTGCCAAGAAAAAAAAAATTGAATTTAGGTATAACAAAAAACAAGGTTGCTTAGGAAAAATTGAAGATAAGTATAATAAAATCAAGGTTGCCAAGAAAAAATTGAGGTTAAGTATAACAAAAATCAAGGCTGCTTAGAGAAAAAATTGAGGTTAGGTATGACAAAAATCAAGGATGTTTAGAGAAAAAAGTTTTACAGTAGAATTAAATAAAGGTATCTAAAAGTCAAGCTTTCTTAGGGAAAAATCGAATGCGGGTATCTAAAAATCAAGGTTGCCAAGAAAAAATTAAGCAAAAGTATAACAAAAATCAAGGTTACCAAGAAAAATTTAAGCATAGATATAACAAAATCAAGTTTGTCTAGAAAAAAATCGAAGGTAGGTGCAACAAAACCAAGATTGTTAAGAAAAATTAAACAAAGGTATGACAAAAAGCATGGTTACCAAGTAAAAATTAAACCTAGATATAACAAAATCAAGATTGTTAAGAAAAATTAAACAAAGATATGACTAAAATCAAGATTGTTAAGAAAAAATTAAAGATAGGTACGACAAAAATCAAAGAAAAATTAAACAAAGGCATGGGAAAATCAAGGTTGTTTAGAAAAAATTAAGCAAAGGTATAACAAAATCAATTTTGTCTAGAAAAAATTAAGGTTAGGAATGACAAAAATCAAGGTAACCAAAAAAAATTTAAACAAAAATATGACAAAAATCAAATTTGTTTAGAAAAAAAAAATTGAAGTTAGGTGCGACAAAAATCAAGATTGTTAAGAGAAAATTAAAGATAGGTGTGAGAAAAATCGAGGTTGCCAAGAAAAATTAAAGATAGGTATGACAAAAACAAGGTTGTTTAGAAAAAAATTGAAGATAAGATAATAAAAATCAAGGTTGGCAAGAAAAAATTGAGGTTAGGTATGACAAAAATCAAGGTTGGTTAGAAAAAAAATTGAAGATAAGATAATAAAAATCAAGGTTGGCAAGAAAAAATTGAGGTTAGGTATGACAAAAATCAAGGTTGGTTAGAAAAAATTAAGTTTGTTTAGAAAAAAATTAAATAAAGGTATAACAAAAATCGAGGTTACCAAGAAAAACTTTTTAAATTGAGCGTAGTAATAACAAAAGTTAAGGTTGCTTAGAGAAAAATTAAGGTTAGGTATAACGAAAATCGAGGTTGTCAAGAAAAAATTGAAGATAGATATCCAAAAATCACGGTTGACTAAGAAAATGTTTGAAGAATTAAACAAATGTGTGACAAAAATCAAGGTTGTCTAAAGAAAAACTTTTAAAATTTCAACAAAGATATAATAAAATCATAGTTGACAAAGAAAAATTTTGAAAAATTCAACAAGGGTGTAACAAAAATCAAGCTTGAATAGGAGAAAATTGAAGATAGGAATGACAAAAATCAGGATAAACTTTTAAAAATTCAACAAAAGTATAATAAAAATCATGGTTGACAAAGAAAAGTTTGGAAAAATTCAACAAGGGTATAGCAAATATCAAACTTGTTTAGAAAAAAAAATTAAAATAGGTATCTAAAAATCACGGTTGACTAAGAAAATGTTTGAAGAATTAAACAAATGTGTAACAAAATCAAGATTGTCTAAAGAAAAACTTTTAAAATTTCAACAAAGGTATAATAAAAATCGAATTTGTCTAGAAAAATTGAAGAAAGTTGTAACAAAAACCAAGGTTGTGAAAGAAAAATTTTTGAAAAATTGAGCATAAGTATAACAAAAGTCAAGCTCGGCTATAAAAAATTTGAAGATAGTTATAAAAATTAAGATTGATTAGAAAAAATTAAACAAAGTTATAATAAAAATCAAGGTTTTTTTAGAAAAAAAAAAAGTTTTAAAACTGAATAAAAGTATTGAAAAACCAAAGTTTTTTAGGGAAAAATTGAGAAATTAAACATAAATATAACAAAAATCAAGACAAAGTTTGCAATGCACAAAGAAACCTATACAAACAATCCCAGTAAAAACCTAGGGAATTCCCCATGGGAGAACTAGGTATTGCGCAACAAACCTGCTGTGTTATTTTTAGTAACAGATCGCGCCAGTATTTTGCAGTGTTCTTCTGATACCCTAGGGAAATCCCCATGGAAAATCCCCGTGGAAAAACTGAGTATTGACTTGATGTGTCCTGACTTGTCCTTTGCAGAAAATAGAGTGCTTAAAAACAGGAAATTGGTTAAAGAAATTTTCTATTGTATAGCTAAAATCAATAAAAGCTTTGACAGGTTTTTCTACAGACTGCTTAAAAAACAGGAAACTGGTTAAAGAAATTTTCTATTGTACGCTTCAAATCAAAATATATTTTGACAGCTTTTTCTACAGAGTGCTTAAAAAACAGGAAATCAATTGAGAGACTTTTCTATTGTGCACTTAAAAACAGGAAAAACTTTGCTTTATTGCTTTAAAATCTTGCAGAATGTCTTGAAATAACCTTATGTTTTGAAGTATTGAACCAGAAACGAACTCAGGACTACTGCTGTTCTTAGGGTTTGGTTTAATATTATCTTGAGTAGGAGTCAAACTTAGGACCACCGTCTCTCTTAGGTTTAGAGATTGAATTATCTTGAGTAGGAGTCAAACTTAGGACCACCGTCTCTCTTAGCATTAAGATTTCTTTTATCTTGGTTGAGAATCAAACTCAGGACTACTAATTTTCTTATGTTTAGGATTTATATTGTCTTGAACAAGAAACGAACTCAAGACCACTGACTTTCTTAAGGTTAGAGTTTATACTGTCTTGGGTGGGAATCTAACTCAGGACTTCTGCCTTTCTTAAGATTTAAATATATATTATCTAGTGAAGGAATCCAACTCAGGCCTATTAATTTTCTTAAGGTTAGAGTTTATACTGTCTTGGGTGGGAATCTAACTCAGGACCTTTCTTAGGATTAGGATTTACAGCTTCGCTGTCTTGGTTGGGGATCAAACTCAAGACTACTGGTTTTCTTAGGGTTAGGATTTACAGCTTCGCTGTCTTGGTTGGGGATCAAACTCAAGACTACTGGTTTTCTTAGGGTTAGGATTTACAGCTTCGCTGTCTTGGTTGGGAGTCAAACTCAGGACTTCTGTCTTTCTTAAAGTTTGGTTTTATATTATCTAGGGAAGGAATCCAACTCAGGACTACTAATTTTCTTAGGGTTAGGATTTATATTGTCTTGGGTAGGAATCGAGCTCAGGACCTTTGTTAGGATTAGGATTTCTACTGTCTTGGGTGGGAGTCAAACTCAGGACTACTGTCTGTCTTAGGTTTAGTTTTTATATTGTCTTGGTTAAGAATTGAACTCAGGATTATCGTCTTTTTTAGGAATAGGAATAAGAATAGAAATAGGATTAGGAATAGGAATAAGATTATGAATAGGAGTAGGATTAGGAATAGGAGTAAGATTAGAAATAGGAGTAGGATTAGGAATAGGAGTAGGATTAGAAATAGGAGTAGGATTAGGAATAGGAGTAAGATTAGGAATAGGAGTAGGATTAGGAATAGGAGTAGGATTAGGAATAAGAGTAGGATTAGGAATAAGAGTAGGATTAGGAATAAGAGTAGGATTAGAAATAGGAGTAGGATTAGGAATAGGAGTAGGATTAGGAATAAGAGTAGGAATAGGATTAGGAATAGGAGTAGGAGTAGGATTAGGATTAGAATTAGAATTAGAATTAGGATTTAAAATAGGATTAGAATTAGGATTTAAAATAGGATTAGGATTCAAAATAGGATTCGGAATAGGATTCGGATCCGTCACTGCTCTCTAGCGCCACCCTCCGCCACCGCGCCACTGATGACGTCAGTGCTCCACCGCTCCACCTGCTCTCTAGCGCCACTAGCGTAAAAACTCACCAAAAAAATCGTTACATACTACTACCCCCGAAATTTTGTAATGTTTTTCTAAAAAAAAGGCTTTCAGTTAAAATTAGCCACTAATTTTTTCCCAATTCATGCCCAAAATCAGTGGCGTAAGCAGAAAGTTTCCGAGGGGGAGGCCAAAGTTTGATTTCGTCTCCGACTTTGCCATTTCCTTCCCAAAATCATGGTGATCTTTAAAAAAAAAGGTCTTCACTTCCATTTCGTCTCCAATTTCCCTATTTTTCTCCCAAAATCATGGTGATCTCTAAAAAAAAAGGTCTTCGCTTTGAATCAGATATAAATTTTCCCAATTCATGCCGAAAATCAAGGTGCTTTCTAAAAAATGAAAACTCTTCCCTTTTTAGCAGCCACAAATTTTTCCCATTCAAACCCAAAATCACGGTGATCTGTAAAAAAAAGTCTTCCCTCTTAATTGTCCTGTTTGAGGTAATTACAATCAACCGGATTCGAAAACTCTAGACTTTTGAGTCTATTATTTCTTCCGAATACGGAATTTAACTTAAATAAGGACATTCTCTCACATAATAATGTACCCCTTGAGAAGCCTAAATGTACCCCTAGGTGTACATGTACCCCAGTTTGGAAACCCCTGCTCTAACCTAACCCTAGCGTTTTGCACCACCTCTACTACTTTTTATTGTATAAACCATTGTATGGGTAAAGTCTGCCAATTTGTACCAAGTTGCGGCAAAAATTCCAGTTTTTCTACGGCGAATTTTCTTGCGGCGAAAATTCCGGACACGGAACGATTTATATTCGCCAGACAAAACACAGCGACCGGTTTTAAGAAAGGCTTTTTAACATCATTGTATTAGCTGTTCACTAAATTATACAAAACATAAATAAGGTCCGGAATACTTTTCTGTTTCCAGTCAAGTGTGGCTTTAATAACGTGATTGAGCAATTCAGCGTTTTTATTCATCCAGACAAATCCAATTTTCTGTTTTGGTTTCCATACACGGTTTTAATTTTGGGATATATAAAGTTTTTGACGTCTTCTATCAAAGTAGGGCATTTCATTTTGCCATACTCAAACAAATTTTTTTGTTAAAGCTAAAATCTAATTCATCAAAGTGGCAAATTAAAAATTTTACCGTCTCCATGCGGCTCCATGCATCTCCAAACTTTATTCTAAGGTCTCCATGCAACTCCTGTAGTGTTTAAAGTTTACATTCTGGCTCCATGCGGTTCCATGTATTTTTATTTTATCTCTATATTTATCCTCCTGACTCGCAGGAAAGCGACGGAGGTGCTAATACATAGGGTAGGCAATTACCCCGACCTGCTTCCGAAGATACCAAGATATTGCTGTCCGCTTGTAATTTAATAGAGATATGACTGTAATTTAGAACTGCTTGCCAAGACCACCAAGCAGGGGAAAGTGCCGTAAAGTGTCTTTCCCCAGGACACAACAGAATGGTGCGAGTGGGTTTTGAACCGAGACCGTGTTTGAGACCTGTAGTGTATCTCTGCACAATATGTTAAAGGTCCCAATGCGGCTCCAGGCATCACGAGACTTTATTTAAATGGTCTCCATGCGGCTCCATGCAGCTCCAAACCTTATTTTAAAGCTGCCCATGTGGCTTCTGCAGTATTTTCAGTTTACCCTGTGGCTCCATGCGGTTCCACGCATCTTTATAAAATATTCTCAAGCTATTCTAAACTCCATGCTGCATATTCTAAAGTTCCATGCCGTTTCATGCATCTCTAGACTTTATTTAAAAGGTCTGCATGCAGATCCTGTAGTATTTGAAGTTTATACTGCGGCTCTATGCGGCATCAAACCTTATTTTAAATGCCTCCATGTAAGTCCTGCAGTATTTTCGGTTTATCTTGTGCCTCCAAGTGGCTCCATGCATCTCTAAGCAACCTTTTAAAGGATCTCCATGCGGCTCCTGTAGTGTTTTCAGTCTACATTGTGGCTCCATGCGGCTCCATGCAGCTTCAAACCTTATTTTAAAGATCTTCATGCTGTAGTATTCGAAGGTACCATTAAAATACGACCCAACCACAATCGCTAAAATACATTTATTGACTATAACCCAACAGTTTATCGATGGCAACTGGTGGCATCAGCAATCAAAGTAGTCTCTGGTGGCATTGTCTCAATTGCCACGATATTGCTGTCCGATTTTTATATGGCTGTTTAGTTTTTATTTATTGGGAAATGTGGGTAGAAACTATCTACTTTTTCAGTAACTGTAATTGTAACTAGTTTCTATTTTGACCAGGGCGTTAAACCGTTTAAAATAACGTTTCGGTTCAGGTTCATGTTCGGAAAATTCTATTTTTAATGATTTAGTTCCGGTTCAGCTTCAGCAAATTTTATTTTTTATGGTTTAGGTTCAAAGAAAACAATTAGTATTTAATATAATTTTCGATTCATACTTAGTTCAATCTTTTAATTTTATGAAATATTTTTTATGTTTATTTTTGCAAGCGTATAAACCAAGGACATGGCTCGTAGATCGTGGTCATACGATTTGGTAAAGGGGTGCAAAACAATTTTGCCCACATCATGGTTTAGATGGTGAACAGGTTAAGATGGCGACGATACTCCTACTTTTCCCATAATGGGTAAAGATATTGTAATCTCGTTTCTTCAAGCGCTTATGAAGTTTCGAGTGATCCTATTCGAAAAGACTTAAGAAAAATTTCAAAACCTAATTTTCAAGCAATCACAGAATTTTAATTAAAGAGTAGATTTAATTTTATTACTTTAGAGAGCCATTACAAGATTTTAAGGCGTTAAATTCGAATATTCCTTTGTCTAAATATATAAATAAACCAGAAGTTATTGCAATTTACAATTACCACATTCTACAGCGTACGTTAATTTAGTTTGCATACATTAAAATTTCTAGTCTGCTTAACACGCATTATTTCGTCGCTCCTAGCCACGACCAAAGTAAGGTACTGGTTTCAATTCTGGCCTATAGAGCAAAGAGTCACATGAGGTCCCATGATTTTAGGTCATGTGTGCCTCGTGCGATCTTGTGACCATCGCACGATCCCGTGACAGAGACGTAAATTAAAATTATAAGACGAATCGTAATTCGTCGTACCAATTTCTAAAAAGCCAATCACATTGCCAGTTCACGTAACAGCTATCAAAGGTGGATATCAGCAGTGACGAGCCGTGAAACTCGTGGTTGATGAGATAGTGCTACCAATTTTTTAAAGTAATGTAAGTATAATACTAATTTTATTTAATAACAAAACAGCGCTCTACTTAAATAAAAAAAAGTAATTTGAAGCATTCTCTCACATATAGCTAAAACTTTCTGAGCTAATTTTTTTTTTTATTGTATCTCCGTGCTGACTTGCAGGAGAGTGTCGGAGGCCCTATACGCAGAGCAAGCAATTATCCCGACCTGCTTCCAAAGATGCCAAGATATTGTTGTACGGTTGAAATTTTTATTTTGATTTTTTAGTTTTATAAAGATGACTAAAATTTAGAACTGCTTGTCAAGACCATCAAGCAGGGGAAAGTGCCGTAAAGTGTCTTTCCCAAGGACACCACAGAAAGGCGCGAATAGATTTTGAACCCAGACCATGTTGATCATAAGCACGGCGCTTTAACCACGCGACACTTTAATCGCTCTAACCAAACGGGACACAGAGCAGAGATATCACACTGCCAACGAAAGAATGTTTTGTTTATGAAAAACTTGCAAAATTTTTAGTTTCCTCTAACATTAGAATTGCGAAATCTTTTTATTTAAAAACAAATCACTTCTTTAGGTTTTAAAACTGTAAAGAATTTCATTGTGTGTGAGAGCCTTCGATTTCACATGCTTGCTAAAGCTTTCATGATCGGATCCAGGGGGCAAAAGGGGCTTAAATCTTTAAATTTTCAGGCAGATAACCTACTTTTTTGGTACAACTGTGACCTCTCCATAGGAGGTCACTGAAGAACTTTTGATTGTGCGCTGACCCATGACCTTCTAAAGATTCAAAAGTTTTTCGGTGTTTCCTAAATTGTAGGAAATTTCCTAAATTTCCTAGAAGCTTCTTTTGGTGAAGTAAAACACAACATCGTAGTATAAAAAAATTAAAATCGTGGAGAGATAGAATTAAAAAGCATTTTTTTGAAATGAACGACGATACTTTTAATTCTATGCACACTTGATCGGAGACAAATAATATTTTTGAAGTCGGCAAAATATATGCATTCTTAAACATGTGCAATTAAAACTGACCCCCCTGAATTTTTTAAACTCCTTTCAAGAGAGGCGTGCCTTTTGTTAAGAATTACTGACTTAAATCAACTTGAAATTTAGTTCCGACCAATGCCGTGTGAGCTTAATCTTGGGCCCCCCCAAAATCTCACCGGTGGGCCCCTATTTTGTTTGCCAACTTTTATTTGATAGCAGTTACATGTGGTAGTAACTAGACATTTTAATACGAGTTATGTAAGTTGCGATCACCGGTAAGCAGAAAAGACTCTTGGCTCTATTCTCTGTAAAAATCATTGTACGAAAAGTAAATAACAATGTATTGTCCATTTTTAAACTTGACAATGTAGCAAATATACACAAACTTAAGAAATCGCTTAATATAGACACAATAAGTAGGCTAAAGGTTTTTACAACAAATTATCAATTCGGCATAAAAATACTAAAACGATTGATTACAAGCTTTCTCTGCCGCAAACACATCAATTACGTGGTTGTAATCTAAGTAGCGTGCACAATCACTTTCAATTGAAATAATTGCTAATGATGATAGCCTATCATCCATCATTGTTGATCGATTGAATGTTTTAATCAACTTAAGTTTACTAAAACTTCTTTCTGCGCCGGCTATGGAAAGCGGGCAAGTCAACAGTACCCTTAGAGCAATAAATAAATTAGGGTATAGTTCCATCAAATGCTTCATGCAAATATAGTTCAAAAAATCTTTGGCTGTTTTTAAAGTTTTTTTGTTTTCTTTTATAAGAAGCGCAAAACGCACTAACTCATCTTTCATTTCAAGAGGATCGATATCTCCAAGCTTTTCTTCTAACTTTTGGCAAGCATTAAACGAGTTACATTCACTTTCCTTTAAAAGATTTTGTTGATTTAAAAGGAAATTAAAGATTTCAACCACATCATGCATTTTCGTAAATCGATCTTTTAAAGATTCAATAGCGCGATCTACCAATTGCAGAAAAAAATTCGTCTTGAATTTCATCTCCTCGGAATTATGATCACTCTCATCTTCGTTCTCATAACCAAACAGTTGTTTTTTCTTTCTGTGCCTCTTTTCAGCAAAGGTGCTATCAATATCCAAATTTTTCGCGATTTCACGTCCCTCTATTATTGCAGTACTGTACCCATCATTGCGATATTTTTCCAAGAATGCTAGAGTAGCTTTGATTTCTAGCTCTATAATCTCTAACGAAATGCCGCAGGTTTGCATGATTTTGTTGGTTTTGTTAATATGAAAGAGTAAGTCGGACCAAATGACGACCGACAAAATAAATTTCCATGATGTAATGTGAACTACCAAAGACTGAGCTTCTGTGGCAGTTTTCCCATCTTTCTTTTCCAAAGAATAGTTGACTAGTTCTTTCAATGCTGCCACTATATGTGAGTAATGATATCGTAATGGTATGATGCAATTTATTCTGCTCTCCCAACGGGTAGCAGATGGATACTGTAATGACAACTGGACGTGCTTTTTCAGTATAGTCCAACGCTGAGTAGAAGAAGAAAATAATGAGTACAGCTGCGTTAACACACCAAAAAATAACAGAGCTTCGGTGAAAGATTTGGCACTATCTACAACGACTAAATTCAATGAATGATTTGCGCATGGCACAAATAATGCTTTGGGATTAATTTTTAGAATTCTAGCCTGAAGGCCAGCTTCTTTTCCTTTCATCTTCGCATCGTTATCATAGCATTGTCCTCGGCAGTCAGATAGATTTAGCTGTAGTTCTGCAGATCGTTTCAAAAATGTCTCCAACAACCCTTTTCCAGAACTGTCTTTTACTCTCAAATAGCCAAAAAATGCTTCTTTTACAATAGCTCCTTGCTCTTCGTCACATTGAACGAAACGCAAGATAACTGTTAGTTGTTCCTCATGAGATACATCTGGAGTACAATCGAGAATCATTGAAAAATACTTGGCCTTTTTCAGTAGCTTTAGAAGATTTTTTTCAACTTCTCTTGCTACGACATGAATTAGTTCATTCTGAATGGTGCTGCTTAAATAGTGCTGCTTGGTTGTGTGCCTGATTACTCTGTTTTTTAATTCACTTTAAACAGAATCCCTCTTTGCCAACAATTCAAATAGTCCCAAAAAATTTCTATTTTGTGGTGATCCCAATATTTCGTTCGAACCTCTAAAAGCCAAATTTCTTTCGGACAAGAAGATGACAATGTCAATAAGTCTCTCTAGTACATTTCTCCAAAATGATCCTTCATTAAGGAATAACTGCATTTCTTGCATGTCAATAGTAGATTGCTCTCGAATTCCCTCTTTCAGTAACATCCATTGACTAAAGCATTTTTTGTGAAAAATGCTATTTTCATGATCTTTTAGTTTTTTGGAAATTCCCTCCCAAGTATTCATACCAGAACAAAATGGACTAGCCGTGTTACCAAAAAGCTTGCAGCAAAAACAGAAAATTCGATCCGATTGCTGTGAACATAGAAGCCATGACCGATGAATAGTTTCACCATCAATCATAGAGCGCTCATAATGAACAGATGAAAATCGCCATTTTACTGAATTGTATAGAAAAGCTATATTAATTTGCTCAGGACCTCTTTTAATGATATCGCATCGTTGCGCGTCCGAGATAGTAGCAGGCCAGAATACTGGATCGTTAGAGAGGGGGATGAAAGAAGGTTGTGGAAGTGATATTGACGTTTCGGGCAAATTTTCCGTGCAATTTTCAAGTGGTTCTGTTTCAGCATTATCAATGCTTGACGTTTCACTCTGATTAATATCATCTCTCACACATTTTGATACAGCCGAAAAATAGTGGGTTACTTTGGTTAGTTTTTGGCCAGACTCTTTAGCTAAAGCTGCTTCTTTACGCTTCTGCGCTCCACTTTTATATTTCTTCATGGCTAAAAATTAGATTGCTGTGCTACCACAGAAAGTTCAGAAAAAATACAATTGAAAATAATCAACTATATCTGGACAAAACTAAAAAAATTGCAAAAAATATATTGAGCAAATCAGCAGTTATTATGTGAAAAAACAAAGACAATACAGTGTCAAGTTGAAATAAAAACATTGTTTTTGACGCTGTAGTTTGCTACAGTCACGAAAATGCTTGTACTGTGATGCGCTGTTTACTGAGCAACAGCAAATCACTTAGCCTGAACTAACTAGTCCAAATAAGTCAAAACTTAATAAATAAGAAATAACTAAGTCAAATTAGGCTAAAACGATTAAAGGTTGACGTTTATCCAGCTTCTTATTGGATTGAAAAACGTGATAAAAACTTGCACAGTACATTGTTATTGCTAGCTGTTTAAACGCAATATTTTTGCTGACTAACTAATTTCGCAATAACTAAATCACGAGGAGAAAACTTTATTGTATGACGTCATAATAGATAACGTTTCGGTTGTAAAGACATAGTAAAAAGTAGTTAAAACATTAATCGGACCAAACATTTAGACCATTATAATACTTATATTACAAAACCTGCAAACCATAATTATTTTCAGGAAAATGAGTGTGCCCCTATACGACGCTGGGCCCACCCGGCCGGGGGGTTTGGGGGGCGCTTAACACGGCCCTGGTTCCGACGGTCGTATAAAGATACAGCCGGATATTCTACATTTTCAAACTAAAATCGGAAGGGTCATTGTCGTTCCCAATGGCAATTGTTTCATTAGTTTCAATTGTCTTCACAAGGGAAGTAAAAAAAATTTTGCAATCAGTTTTTACAAGTTACGGTAGGTAAGGTATAGTTTATAAATTAGTGTTAGTTAGAAATGTATGTTATATATAGAAAAATACTGCCAAATATTGAGGTTCAAACACTGAATTATAAATATACCAAAATTAAATTAAAAGCTTGATGTTGAAAATTTTCTTCGCTTAGATTAGGGTTGCCATACAGTCCGGAATTTCATCTTAAATTTTGGTCCGAAAGGAATTTTTAAAAAAGACCCGAATGTATGGAATTTTACCATCAACTTAAAACAATGTGCTATTTTTTAGAGAACACCATGATTTTGGGACGAAAACAGGAAATTCCCAGACCGATTCCAAGTGAAGACCTTTTTTTTGGTCTTCGTCCTAGATTCGTAGAGAAATTTATTTTGTCCGCCCCTTCAAAATGCGCCTATGTTTGTCCGGAATTCCGCCTATTCAGATATGGCAACTCTAGCTTAGATACAAAATCATCTTCCATTACTAAAACGTAAAATAAATTTATCGCTTTGCGGTAGCACGATGCGCGTATTCCGACTTAAGGCCCGTTTCCACTACGAGCGTGGAAAAAAGCATTCTTTGTTTGTTTTATTGCTTTTTTTTTGCGCTTGCTTCAATTTTAACCGCTCGCTTCAATCGAAGATCAATAAAAGAGAGAAAGAATGCTCTTTTCCACGCTCGTAGTGGAAACGGGCCTTTACTGAAAACAAACTGATTTATCTTATTTTAGCAAATGACGGAGTAAGAAAAACTTTTTTTCTCTACGAGGTCACAATTGAGGATGCCTCAAATCTCTCTCATTTCAACAGATATTTTTACCGAAAGAGAAAAAAGCGCTATATTGTTTCACTTTATTTCTTTTTTTTATCTGAAGAAAGGCAATCTTTAAGTTGCTCCACTAGCGTGTGTTAGTGATTTTGTTGACAAAAACACTTGACAAAATGATTAAAGCACTAAAAATACAACGATTAAACTGTCAAAAATCAGGGTTAAAATGCAAAACTACTACAAGAATGGTATAATTTTTACTAATCTTTTTTCAGCCAATAGCAAGTTGCATCTATTTTGCAAAGACTATGACTTCAAAATTTTATTTCTGGTTTATTTGATTTCCTCAGGTGAGGCACGGCCTCACTTGCCTCCCCTGACGGCACGTCCCTGGTCTCGAGACAGGTTTTTTGAAGTCACGGTTTCGTCTCGGTCTCGTAACCGCAAAGTCTCGTTTCGGTCTCGGACCACTGTGTCTCGAATCCAGGTCGAGACATTGCGGCGATCTGGGGGAAGCTCGGAGGTTTTAAATATATATCATGGTTTTTAGTAAAAATAGATTGTTTGTTCGTTTTTTATCCATCCGGGAGTCATGGTCCTTTTTAAATTTGCCTTAGTCACAGTAGAATTGAACCATGGCAATCTTTATCAGGGTTGCGGAGTCGAAAGATTTAAGATCCGACTCCGAACCCGAATCCAGCTTCTAAAATTTCAAGGATTCCGGCTTCGACTCCGACTCCCTACACCGACTCCAAATAAGGGCCATAGCATTATGCAAAAAAAGATTTGCTTAAAATTAGGGTGGCCATATTTTTGAAGTCATGAATCGGAACGTTCGTTAACAGAAAAAATTCGTCCCCAATTAAAATCTACCTCGAATTTCTTGATCTTTGTCCCTAAAAAGTGGTGCTCTCTGAAAAAAATTAGACATCAGGAGTCGAAGTCGGTTTAAATATTCAGACTCTTTGTACTCTTAAGAGTCCGATTCCGACTCTTTGTCAAAACCTCAGACTCCATACGACTCCGACTCCGCAACCCAATCTTTATGCAACCAATCTTTGTGCATGGCAATCAAAACGTCTGGACACCGTATAAGGTGCTCGAAAAATTATAAAACTTTTTTATCAACATTTAAACGTCTCGCATTTCATATTATTAATAACGAAATTTGGTATCTCGATGCTTTTAACTGTAATGGATATTGTTTTATGACATTACAATAAGTTGCATGTGTGAGCATTGAGCAATTGATACGCTTGGGTTCAAATCCAACTCGCTTAGTTTTGTTGTGTCCCTGTGGAAAGATACTTTACGGCCATGTTTTTTATTTTAAATTTTAGTCATATTACAAAATAAAAATTAAAAAATATATCTCAAGCTATAGGATGGAGGGCACTAAAAACTACCATCGGTTTCAAAGTGCATCACGCATGCCGAACCCGACCTCACAGCGCGACATTTCGAGTTTTAAACTCTCATCCGGAACAGTCTGCTTAACCAGGTTTTGCCGCTTCTATCAGTGTAGCAATGTATCTGGTTAAAGCCCACAAATTGTTGATTTTTTTCTTTATATATGACCAACTTTACAACAAAACCTGGTTAAGCAGACTGTCCCTGATGAGAGTTTAAAACTAAAAACCATGGTCGGGCAGTGAACTCGGGTTGGCATGAGTGATGCACAATGCCACAGATGGCATTCTTAGTGCTGTCTGTCCACAACTCAATATATTTCTAGCATCTGATCATCGGCGTTCGTGATGCACAATGCCGCTTCTATCAGTGCAGTAATGCACCTGGTAGAAGCCCACAAATCTTTTAAAAAATAATAAAAGATTTCAATTGGACAGCAAAATTGTGGCATTTCCGGAAGCAAATTGGATAAATTAGTTGCAGTAGATGGTTAGGATTTAAAGCAGCGATTTTCAACCTTTTTGGTGGAGCGGAACCCCAATGAAAGATTCCAGAGGCTTGAGGAGCCCTTGTGCGATAATTTGATTGTCTTATGCCAAGGTGGTCCAACTTCTGCACTCTTGTGGGCCACTTTTCAAAATTATTCGAGTTTGCGGACCGTAACCGGCTAAAAACACCTATTTTTGTCCCAAAATCAGGGTGTTCTCTAAAAAAAAAAAAAAAAGGTCTTCACTTGGAATCGGTCTCCGAAATTCCTATTTTCATCCCAAAATCAGGGTGTTCTCTAAAAAAAAAAAAGATCTTCACTCGGAATCGGTCTCTGAAATTATTAATACAAACTGTAAAAAATTACATTTGTTCTCGTAAAAAATTCAATGAAAAACTTGAGCCTAATGTTTCTTGCAAAACTCTTTAAAATTGGGTCGTGTTTTTGATAGACACACACGAAGTTCATCTTCCACAGACAACTTGCGGAACCCCTGAACTGTTCTGACGGAACCCCGGTTGAAAACCACTGATTTAAAGTTTCACTGTTGGAAAAGAAGAATTCCACTTTTAGTTGGTAAAGTTCAACTGACTTGACAGCATGACGTGCTTGGGAAGATATTTTTTGCGCAATGCTACAAGGTTGTGACAAAACGTGAGTTCTTCGAGATGGTTACTGATTCTGGTGTTAATGCCCTCTAAAAGTCAAAAACGTTTTGGAAAAGAAATCGAGCTGACTTGCAGTCAACAACCTCATATCCTCCATTTCTAAACGACGAGGGTAGTGTTGTCCCGACGAGGAGTGTATTTATAAATAAAAAAATATTTATATATTCAACCCGGAAAGAAAAATAGAACATTTGAATTACATCAACAATTGAAGACAATGTTTATAATAGTCACTCTGGTAGAAGAAATTGCTATACACTGTATAGTTAACATATACATTACTAGAAAGGCAGCACCGTTCTATAAATCGATATATAAGTTTTCTCTGTAGTGCATCGAAAGTGGAATATTTGCTTTTACTTGTAGTTCTCTTGCACTAACATTATGCTGGAGCCCATGAATTAACCGAAAGGAATCATTGTATGCAACTCGTAAGTGATTTAATGAAGAGCATAGATATTTAGACCATAAATGACTAGCATAAAACGAAGTACAGTTATAATTAAATAGTAAATTTTTTATAGTACGGGAACATTTTGAAAAAGTTGCTTTTAGTTGATATGATTTTGTATATACATATAAATAACGAACTTGCCGACAAATATCATCATCATCTTTAAGATTATTATTAAGAAAAACACCCAGATACTTTACGTTATTTTTAAATTTTACTACATTTTTGCAAAGAAAGACTTTTGGAACATTTGAAATCGAAAGATATTTAGGCAAAAATAATACACCAACTGATTTACTACAATTAAATTTAATATCATGTTCAACGGCGTAGTTACTACACGCATTAAGTAAATCTTGTAAACCATCTAAACTAGGAGAAAAGCAACAGAAATCACCAGCATAAATAATATGATTAAGTCGCGAGTTGCCAAGAAAGCAACCAGCTTTTACACAATTTAATTTAACTGATAAGTCATCAATATATAAAGCAAACAGGTATGGACTAAGCACACCACCCTGTCTAACACCATTTGATACAGAAAAAGGACTAGATAAACAGTTACCCCATTTTACTTTCATATTTTGTTTACTATACCAATAGTATAAAATTCTAACAAAACAAGTAGGCATATTTCTCTCTATTAGTTTTTTAAATAACATATAATGGTTAACCCGATCAAAAGCCTTTGAAGCATCTAAAAAAGCACAATACACTGGGCTACCTTGTTTATGATACTATTGTACCCATATTGTGACCTACAAATAAGATTATTTTAAATACTTCATGGTTTCGATGAGAGTGTGAAAGTGGATACTCTGATCAAAACCATCGATCTCTTAATTTTCCATTAAGTCTCGTTAATGAAGCCATATAGCACCCAAAATCAAGTCGTGTTTCATTTTGAGGCACTGCAGTAAGGTTCTATAGAGAGTTTCACACTCATCATAACAATAGGGCTTACGGTTGTTTTGATGACCCCATAAAATAGTCGTTTTGGCTGCTTTCTGATGGCGTTGAAAAATCTTGGTAAGTCGCTTCCACATCAGGTGAATTCAGCAGCAACAAAGTCTTTTCGAATTTGTTCCTTAAAGCGATGTAAATACTCCACTTAACACTGCAAAAGTTCTATCGTTTTATCATAGTACATAACATGCAATTAAGAATTAAAATTACAGTAGTGTAGATCGTTGTAATAAAGGAGTTAAATTTGAACCGTAACTTGAACATTTTGGAAGACCGTGTTTATATAATGATCCAGACTTTATTTCCTCATGATGACTGCATTTTCCAAGATGATAATGCTCCAATATACACTTCTCATGTGGTTCAGAATTGGTATGAAAAGTATCAAAGTAAGGTAGAACACATGGAGTGACCTCCTTAATCTTCAGATATCAACATTATTGAACATTTGTGGTGTGTTCTTTATTTTTTTATTTTTTTTTTTTTATCTCTATATTTATCCTTCTGACTCGCAGGAAAGCGACGGAGGCGCTATACATAGGGTAAGCAATTACCCCGACCTGCTTCCGGAGATACCAAGATATTGCTGTCCGCTAGTAATTTAGTAGAGATATGACTTTAATTTAGAACTGCTTGTCAAGACCACCAAGCAGGTAAAGTGCCGTAAAGTGTCTTTCCCAAGGACACAACAGAATGGCGCGAGTGGGTTTTGAACCGAGACCATGTTGATCATCAGTCCGGTGCTTCAACCACTCAACCACGCTGCCGACAACCACGCTGTTCTAGAAGGACAAGTGACGAACCACTATTCTCCGCTGTCTAGTCTTAAAAAGCTGGATAAGGTTTCGATGGAAGAATGGCCGAAAATTTCTGTGGACAAAGTAAGGAAGCTGTATGATTCCTAGATGTATTGTAGCTGTGTGTAAGGCTAAGGGAGGTTCAACTTCATAGTAAATAAATTTTCTTTAAAATTACTCAAGGTTCTAATTATTTTGTCCACCCCCTGTATATACAGTACATAGTGCAAATAAAATAATCTTTCCTAACAATATGTAGGTACAATCACGGCCTACATAAATTATTAAGTCTGCTTAAAACTTAAATTATTAAGTAGGCTGTAGTACAATATATTTACACTATTTGCAGGATTTTAAAAAACTGCCATTGTTCTATGGCCTCACTATTTAAAGTAAAGCATTTAAAGCCTGCAAAGCTATGGATTTCTGGGGCTCTAGATAATAAAGATGAACTCATTCAATTGTTGCAAAAACTGAAATGTGGTTTAACGAGGGTCAATGTAGTTAAGATTATTTGTCATTTCAAACAAAAAGCAAGATTTCAAAGAAAGATATTCCAATCATGGTCAATCATTTAAAACCCTCCAAAAAGGCTAAATCAACTCGGTTATAAAAACCAATACAGACAACTTCGGCTAATTGCATATCCGTTAAACGCATAAGCCGCTTTATTGCATAGGATTCCAAAGTTCTAAACCGAAAAAACAATATGAAAAGAAAATAGTACGGTTAATTGCATAAACCGAATATATTAATAGAAATTTTCTTTTTCTTTCCAAACATAATTGCATAGCTACCTTAAAAAACGTGTAAAGCACACTATAATCAAAAGATGTTAAAATCTGTTGCACCATTAATCCAATTAAGTAATTGTCGTTTTAAGTGACTGACTTCGCCAAGACGACAAAATAACACCGTGCGTTCAACTTCTTGCTGTGACTGGCAAAATAAACTGAATTAAAAGTTGTAGCGGTCAAGCTTACAGTCTTTCATAATGTATGCTTAATTCACTCATTCCGACAAACCAGCTACAATCTGTACTTTTAATTCCCTCTTGGCAGTAATGGTCTTACAAAAAGGGGGGCCTGGTGTAAGAAAAGTAAGAGGGGCCACTATTTAGTGTACTAAAAAAAGTAGCTGAAGCCATTTTTAGTGTGTGAAAACAAAGTGATCTCAAAAAAAAAAAAGATCTTTACTTCCACAAGCACAAGTGACAACAACCTAAGGAGCAGAAGCCGGGCTTGCTGCTGATCTTCAAAAATTTTTTTTCTTTTTGATATGCGATCGACGTCTTGGTGCTACTATGAAGAAATAGAGCAATTTCTTGTCTGGGGGGCATTGTTTAATGTATTTTAGTGGGACCTAGTGCAGCCGCTCCGTTCGCACCCTATTAAAGCCATCACTGCCTGTTGGTTATCAGTTTGTTTGTATTGTGATGTAGCATAATCGGTAGAGCTCGCTCAATGCTAGTGAATTCGCTTTATGACGTGTGCTATTGCTACAACGAAGTGTTAAGCTATTGTTAGTTTTATGTGACGATTGTTAGTTTTCCAAAGCACTGCAGAATTTCGCAGGTTAAAATATCAGGAGTGAGCAAACAAGCAAAACAAAATGATTTGTCTTTGTCATACAATATTCGTGTTACTGAAGAGCTAGGAAGGAGTGCATCACATTGATGCAAAATTGATGCAACTTTGCTGTTGGTTGAAAAAAATTAGTAAAAATATACCGTAGTTCGGTTTCAAACAAGCTCCATTATTATTCTGACCATGTTGTTAATTTCAAAAGTTTAAAGTAGACCGCACAGCGAATCCCTCTCTTCTTGGCTTCAAATTCTTCAATTATAGGGAAGCTATCCGAGCCTTCCCCAATCACACCGCTGGCTTTCACACACGTCTTATGGTTTTATAATATTTATTAAAGTTGAAATTTCGATATGAAAGTATAATAGGGCTTCCTCAAGCCAACAACCACAATTATTTAGTCGACAATATTGCCCAAACGATGCAGCCAACGATGCAACCAACGTGCAGCCAACGTGCAGCCAACGTGTAATCGCAAAACAAAATTTTCCCAAGTTTCGCTTGCGATCTACAAACTCACTCTTCAAACTATAACACTACACCAAATCACCGAACCACTGGACTACCAACGACTGAAAGGAAATAAATTTACCAACATCTCTATTTATAGTGTGCTCGCCACGTGTAAGTGAACCAATCAGATTTCATAAGGATCACTGCACGTGATTCGCGCAAAAGCCAGTGACCGCAAACAATAGAATTAATTAAGAGGTTTCACAAAAGACTTCTATATAGTTAATTAACTTTTTCAATTACAGTGCGAGTTCTACTTTTTTTTATGATTTTAACACATGTGCGTATCCGGTAGAAGCCTCATAAGTTTTCAAGTAAGGCCACGGTGCCAGACAATGTCACATAGCGTTTTTAGGTCGAGAAATACGTCCCGGCCATCCTCTTCTCAAAAGAATCCTCGATGTTCTGTGTCAACAGCACTACTTGATCAACGGTTGACTTCCCGTGGCGAAACCTACCCTGCTCTTTAGGGAGCAGTGGATCAATAATTGGTTCAGTGCGGGCGTAGAAAGCCTCTCGAGGATCTTGTAGGAGATACAGATGCAGAGATATCGGTAGATAACTGTTTGGGTCCCCCACGGGCTTCATTAACCTTGAGATTACGACTAAAAGCGCTCTTCTCCAGACCTTGGGCATTTTAAGTCGGCGCAAGCAGGAAAAAAAAGAATTCAAATAACCAAGACTTCAAAGCAGCTCCAGCATGAATTATAAGCTCTGGAAAAATGGAATCAGTGCCCGGGGCTTTATCTGATTTTAAGTCTTGGAGGGCAGCAGTAAATTCTCTCCGTGAGAAATTCTCAGATGTATAAACATTTAGTAATACACTCAGATTTTGATCAGAAAATAACAAAAAATTGTGCACTAAAGTTAACTTAGTTTTTAATTAATGGCACAAACTTTTGTGAGCAACTGCTCACTTCGTCAGGTGCAATGGAATAAAAGCTTTAATTCTATATGCAGTGAAATAAAAATGGAATTAAAAATTTTTATTCCATTGCACCTGACAAAGTGAGCAGTTGCTCACAAAAGCTTGTGCCATTAATAAAAACTAAGTCAACTTTAGTGCACAATTTTTTATTCTTTTCTAATTGATTTTAATAGTTGACACGGCTTTTCCAATTTCTATTCCCTCCAGTCCTTTAACTCAGATATTGATTAGACTATTTCGAAATAATTTAAATGTTCTAGTTATTGTGCTTCGGGATTAATTACATCGATTGTACTTTGTTATACAGTAATTAAATTACCAAGTTGGGATTTAAAAATCTAGGAACCGCTCCAGGTAAAAAAATGTTTTTTTATTTTTACCAGTGCCATTATACATGTATAAAAACACATGCAATTTTTTTGCAGAAAAAAGTCTTTTTTTTGGCCTTCACTTCCCTTTGGAAAAAAATTTAAATCTCAAATTTACGAGGGGCATACCAAAAGTTCTGAACAATGGCTATTAAATTTTTCATTATTTACTTTACTTGCCATCTGTCACAGCCATTATAGACATTAGTCATCGCACTAATTACGTGTAAAATTACTTGTTTATATCTTTTGATTTTCATTGATTATTTTTTAATTTCAGACCATATAATTTTAGCAATGTCTAATTTTAAGAAAAATGAATGGCGTGCTTTTATTTATTTCCTGCAAAAAGAGGGTTTATTACTAACTGAGGCAGCTAAAAAGCTCAAATTGCATTATGGGGATTTAGCTGCTGACAGATCAATTGTTAGTTGTTGGATGAGTCGCTTTATATCTGGCAGACAGTTCTTGGAAGATGACCAACGCAGTAGTGCTCCAACAATAGCGAAGACTCACACAAACATTGATCTTATGAAAGGCATACTTGATGGAGTGGACGGGCAACGTATGATGAGTTATAGAAAAAAGCAGCCTTAAGTTGTGGGACATTGCAAAGAATAATTTACGAGGAGCTGAAAATGAAGAAGGTTTGTGCAAGATGGGCGCCTCGACTGCTGACAGGAGAACAACCCCAAAGTCACCATGATCTTTAAGTTGTGAATTTAAACATGCTTGAGGAGCTTGGGACAACTTTTGGCGTCGAATCATCACAGCTGATGAGACTCCTCTTCCTCACTTTATGCCCGAGACCAAATGCCAGTGCATGCAGTGGGTAGCCCCAGGAGAAGGTACTTGAAAAAACAAGTAATTATTTTGATTGTAAAGCAACAGTCTTTGCCGTAAATACCGGTTGAATTGAAATGATGAAATTTTCTTCCGTCGACAGCAGCATTTCCCAACCTTTTTTAGGCCATGCCCCATCTAATCAACTCCAGAATCCTGATGTTCTCCCATGTGATGACATGTAATAATTCTTATTTAAAAAAGGTATGTATTAGTTTTTATTCATCCTCTTGATCATGGGACAACGGAGGCGTTAAACTTGGGTGTATCACCCAATCCACTTCCGGAGATCTCAACAAAAAATTTTTTAGTTTCATGAAAGGTATTGCTTTAATTTAAAGCTGCCGCCCAGCACCACCGAGTAGAGAAAGTTATTGTTAAACGTCTTTTCCAAGGACGCATCACTACGTTAGAGCAGCGAACTCGAGACGCGATCGCGAGTCATACGCTTTTTTACTGCGACACGCTGCTGACAATGAGCTTCATTTCGAGTGAAGAAACCTAAATGTTAAAATAATTTTAAATCTTAAATTTTTTATTTTTTAGATACTCCTGCACCTGCAGGTGAAACATGCTGTCAATTTTGGTGATTTTAATTCAGTGGTGTGCGTATATTTTCAATAAATTGCTCTTACTTTTTAGTCGTCGAGCAGTTTGAAAAGCTTGAATTATTATTACTTTTAAATGAATACTAGCCAGAAATACCTAAACAAAAATAAAAATATGTTACCTAAAAATTAAATTGTCCTCCTGTGGGGCGCACGCCCTACGTTGAAAATCATGAGTCTACAAGTAAATTTGAGGAAAATTTTGGTCTTCAGGGAATTGAATTCTAAGTGAAGAAAAAAAACGGCCTAGACTATTTTTAAACTTCAAGTGATGATCTTTTTTTGGTCTTCATGTGAATTTTTTGGAGATTAAATTTTAGTACTTGGGGAGGTGAAAGCAGAAATTTATCATTGATTGCTGTTCTGTGGACCTGTAATTGCATGGCAATAGCCATATACACGCAATTAAATAGTTTTTTGTGTGAATCCTCCAACCCTTGAACTAGATAGACAAAAGTGTATTGGTTTTTGTCGAAATTACAGTCCACAAATTAAAACAAATTACTTTTTTAGAAAGGCTTCAGTATGAACGTATTAAGGTCTTTTATTTAAACAATAATCGGAAAATAAAGAATTTTAATTATAAGTAACACAATTGTGTAGATGTAGTACCGTAACAAGAACTTGCTCGTTGGATTTCACTTATCTTGACGTTTATACTTTAATTTACGACTGCGGAACTGAAGCTGGACCTGGAATCGGATTTGAGAGCCGGAGCTAAATAAAATTCTTAGGTTAGGAGCAGTGGTGGATATTGGGTGAGGCGAATAAGGCAGTCGCCTCAGGCCCCCACTGTTTTTGGGGCCCCCCTCGAAAACAGCACATACAGTTTTGGATTCGCTGCAGATGTTTGTTCAGAGGACGATTCTGAGTGAAGACCTTTTTTTTTTTTTAGAGAACACCCTGATTTTGGTACGAAAATAGGGAAAACTGAGAGCAAATGGAAGTGAAGATCTTTTTTTTTTTTAGAGAACACCTTGATTTTGGGAGAAAAATAGGGAAATCAGAGATGAAATCGAAGTGAAGACTTTTTTTTTTAGAGAACACCATGAGTTGCGGAAAAAAATATGCAAGCCAAGATCAGACCTCTTTTTTTCTCAGACAACATCAATTTTTGAAAATTCTTGCCTCCGGCCCCTAAATTGGAATATCCACCACTGGTTAGGAGCCAAAGCTGGAGCCAATCATTTTAAAAGTTTTGGAATCGGAAACCATTAAAATTTTATTAGCAAAATTATGTCACATTTATTAAATCAAATTAAAAAAAATACATTTCAGCAAACTAGAAGTTTCTTTACCATAATAACGAGCTTAAGTAAAACATTTTGAAAAGTTATATTAAGCAATTTTAGAAATAAAATCGGATCATGTTAAAAATACGCCGCGGGGCGCGTATTTTTTAGTTGTATAATTTTGAAGACATATTTTTAGTAGCGTAATTCTGGAGGCGCATTTTTAGCATGATTCACAACATGAAACGTCGCAGCTGAAACCAGTCATTTCAAAAATACTGGAACTGGAGTCATAAATTTTATTGCTGGCTCCGCAGCCCTCTTTTTAATATACAAAAACTGCTGTTTTTCGTTACACAGCACAAAACCTTGAAACCAAGCTAGTAAACTAAAAACATCACTTATTTGCATAAAAAATATAATTAATATTCCAGGAAAAACGGGCATAATCTAAACTAGCTTCTTTAGAAAGACAAAGATAATCAAAAGCAATAAATAATAATTATAATCAATCTAAAAGTTGTTGGGTCGTGGAAGACCTTTCGCTCTTTTAATTGTATCTTTAAACTTCGCCACGCCATTTTCGTATATTTTAAGCACCTTTTCGGCTAAATCGGTGCGGTCAGCCATTTTTAAAGCCTTTGCAAAGTTAGAAACGCAATCATCATCGTGCATGTGCAAGCGCGACCACTTCTGAAGCATAAAAAATATTTGCTCTTTACTTCGATTTGGATGATCTAATTTAATCCGTTCCATATCGTCTGTTCGAATACCAAGATAGTGACCGACTTCTTCCCATTCTGCCCCGATTTGGGACGCTAAAGACCTCAACGTAGCTTCTTGAAACATTCCCGTGCCGTATTCCCCAAAATGGAGCGGATATTCAATGGATTCCGGAAGATCAACTTTGGTATCAAAACTTTGTAAAGTTATCAAAATATCGTCTAAATAAACAAGTTTTGCAGTAAATTCGTTTGAACAACATTTTGTTAGGCCAATGTTGTCGGTATTTTGTAAAGTAGCATTGGCTGAAGTGTAGTCGCTTTCAAAAGAATGAATTAATTTTTCAACAACTTTGTAAAACGAAACGTATCCGGTGGCAGTTTTCGACGCTGGCACACAACTTTCAACACAAAACTTAAATCCACATTTTTCAGGCGGATATTGACTGCGAAAACTTCGGATCAAACTGTTTTCCTCTAAATGCTTTTTAACTTCATCATCACTTGTTTTTGTTCTTATTTCGCCAATAACTTGGATTTTAAACTTGTCACCTTCCATTAGTTCTTGTATTTCTGAACATACATCTTCTCCAAAATATCCAGATTCGAGCAGTTGGTTTACTCTTGATTCAACCAAATCAGATCGAATACATTGGGCTAAAACAATAGTTGGTAATACTTTCTTTTGCATTGCAATAAACTGCACTTTATAGGTGATTGCCCTTTGATAAACTTTGCGGGCTACACCCATCACATTCTTCCAAACAAGCCAAAACTTTGAAAATGAATCAACTTGAAACGAAACGTCAATAGTCGAGTATATCAGGTTTACTTGATCTGTTATATCTGTCCAGTTTTCGGAGTCGTCGTGGCATTTCAACAAGCGCAATTGAGAGTGATCAAAAGAGAGGCCGATCAATAACCTTGGCAGGGCAAGATGAACTGTTACGGGGCAGGAAAATTTTATATCGCGAGGAATGACAGAAACATGCAAGACATTTCCGACGGGGCAATACGCGGAACCCACAATGGCTTCGGTTTCGGCTTGTGACACTGCCAACACATTAATGATGACATCCGTCGGCGAGGAAGCTGAATTTTCCGGAAAAAAAAGTTTTGTGAAATGGTTAACTGTCGAAAATAAAGAACTAGAAACGTTGTGATACAAACGAATTCGATTTTCAACTAGTCGTGAAACAACAGCAAACATTGAAAAGTGATTTACAAAAGCGGTCACATGACCTGAAAAAATATTTGAATCGTTTTCGGTTTCAGACTTGAGATCTTCATAACTGACTGTCCCATCAGGGGACACCGATGTAACACGCATAACTATCTCACGTGATTGTACGTCACAACTTGAATAGTGATAAGGCAGTGAAATTCGCATAGCCTTTGAAAAACTGATACCGTTGGGCAATAGCTCCAGTATAACGCTTAATAACTGATCGGTCGGACGAAGTTTGAAATCATGCAGTTCCTTTGAAAGAATGTTGCAGTAAATTCTATCAATTTGACATGAGAAATTATTTGGAACCAACACTCGAACCCCAGATGGTAAAATATATTCCGAACCCTTTGACGAATTGAGTTCAAACTCCGCAACATCAGAATCGAGAACACTTGTAACAACATCATAATCATCAATGTCTGCCACCACACTGTCATGAAGAGATATATTTCCTTCAAGAATAAAACGAGAATCGTTGCTAATTTCGACTCCAACGTTTACAATATGGTTATAACGAACATCAATTAATTCCAATTTGGAACTAAGTGCTTCAACTGGAAGTTCTACTATTGCATTAAACCCCGCGTAAAACTTTCTTAAAGACAAGGACTGAAACAAGGAAACTGGTAAAGTTTCGATTCTGTTAGCTGATACGTCAAAAAGTACCAATGACTTGTAAAAATTGAAAATATCTGGTATTTCAGCTAACATATTTGAGGTAAGATGCAAAACTTCCAAATTTGATAAATATTTTAAACTTTTATCAATTTTTATTATTTTATTGCTTCTTGCATGTAATTTTTTTATTTTGCATTCAGTTTCCAAAAAATCAAATGATAAAACTATAATATTATTAAAGTCAAGCATAAGAACTTCTAAATTGTGCAAATTTTGAATACAAGCTGGAATCTTCTCAAGCATGTTAAATGACAAATCTAAGGTCGAAATACTTGTAGAAAATAGTAAATTTTCAGGAAAAGCAATTAAACCTCCTCTCAACTTGGTTCCATCTTTAGCATGTCGACCACCACTTAAAATAGCCAATTTCAAATTAAGCATTTCAGAAAGCAGAGAAATAATATTTTCTTCTTCCCTTACATAATCTTCCATAGGCAGTTCAATTGCCGTAATTGTGCCAACTATGCTTTTCCATTCATCCAAGAAATAAAGTTTTTCAAATAATTTTCTGCAATCTTGGGATGAATGACTTAGATTCAAACATAAATAACCAGTAGCTTTGACAGTTTTCATTAGTTGATGTATTTCGACATCCATTAATTTTTAATATTTTATGACACATTGTCAATTGTAATATAACTGCGAAAAAAACATAAATTGATAGTCTATACCAGAGGTGAAGAACCGGTTGCCTCCATGGGTTTTTTTGTGCAGCCTCCAATGACAATAGAATTATGTGTCAATGACTACTGCTGATAAGTGAAAACTTTTTTTTTTTAAATCACTACATATTTAGGGTGAAAATTGAGAAACCTGAGTCAGATCCAAAGTGATGACTTTATTTTATTTTATTTTTTTTTAGAGATCACTTCAATTTAAAGATGAAAATCAACAATTCCAAGTCAGATTCAAAATAAAAACTTTTTTAAGAGATCACCACTCTTGGGCAACAAGAATCAAGAAAACTGAGACAGATTTAAAGTGATGACACAATTTTCTTAGGTATTTCAACTTATGCAGCCTCCTTTCTTCAAAATTTTAAAATATGGCCTCCAATAATAAAAAGGTTCCCCACCTCTGGTCTATAAACTTTTTTGAAATTTTATTTCTTTATAAAAATACTTCCATGGAAAGAAAACTTTTCAAGAAAATCTTTAAAATAAGAAAAACAAATTTATAAAAACTTTAAACGAAATCTTAAAATTTAAAAAAAGAATGTTAATAGAAAATTTTTTTAAAATGTCATGAAAAGTTTTTTTAAGCAAGTCATCATCATCATATATTTTGTACCAAAAAACTGTAAGGAAGAAAACATTAAACTTAGAAAAACTGTAATAGATTTATTGCAACGGTGATGTCAGAAATGCTAAGATAATGTTGTTTGAATCACAATTCAGTTGCATAGAACAAAAATTATAAGCACCTGGGCAATGTAAAGAAAACCTCAAACACATTCACACTACCATCACCTCACAATACCTCAGTTCTAAAAAAACAACAAAGTTACTAACACTACACCCTATGACATTCATTCATCAGAACAAATATTACCACATCATATGCATACAAAACTGGCACAGCTCAGAGCCAAGCTATCTACATACAGTGAACCCTGAAACTTAAACACCACAATGTCCAGTATGCTTGTTACACACATACACACACAACACTAATCAGCTCTTTAACTGTAGTAAAGTACCAACACAATACAACATCACAAGTCTGTGGAAAAAACCTTTAGAAGCAGCAGAGGTAACCCATGAGTGGAAATCTAGATTGGCTTTTTTGAACTGTTAAGAGATGACTACTCCACATATCCTTGGAGGAGGGGCAACAGCAACAACAAAATTATAAGCCAAAGAGCTTTGATACTAAAATTTAAAGCAACCATGTTTTTGTGTGTGTTTAATTTCTCCTCACATATTAGTGTGCTAACACATTAACTTTAGCACCATTGTGTTGTATTTCAATAAATAAATAAATAATTAAATAAAATGAAATCAATCAAATATTAGTTTAGTAGTTAAGCTGTGTTAGTTTAATTTCTAACAGTTGTACAGTAGAGCAAAATATTAAACATCAACAGATTTACACCACAGAAAAACAAAGATGCCACAAAACAAAACATATATAGCACTAATAATCAGCAATATCGCTTTAAACAAAGTCGATTTTTTCGGAGCCATAAGCTTTTCGTGACGCTCTCATCAGTGGCAATCGCATCAAAATGGGACGAACCAGAGAAAATCAAGGTATTTATAGTCTCAAAATTCTGTACCACAAAGAAGCTCTTTACGAATCAGCAATAGTTGTCATTAATACTTTCAAGGTTGAGTTACCTAGAGCAGGGGTCCACAAATACTTTTTAGCACAACCCTTATAAAATAGTTCTAAATTCTAGCAATCCAAGCAATTTGTGAGCATACAATTTTGTGGAAACTACTTTGTCATTAAATATTAATGTTAACACTACTATTTACAGAAGCTATTTTCTTGCACAGATTGTGTGAAACTTAGTACATAAAACAGTAAATAAATACATTTATTCTGCTTAATGAAAACTATGGGCTCTATGTTTAGAACACAACAAATCAATTCAAGGTTTAACTTGAGAGATGGCAATCTGAAGATTATCTTCTACTTGTAGTCTTAATCTCTATTTGTTTTTATGTAAGAAAATGCAGAAAATGTCCTTTCAGATAAGTATGTAGTTCCAAATGGCAAAAAAACATTCATTACTGGTAACTACAGATATGCTTTGGCAAATGAAATACAAAATTCAGCCAAAGTTCTTTTAGCATCAAAGGCAATCTTTAACCTTTTCATCCTGGATGGAACATACGAGTTGTTCTATTTTTATTTTTTATTTATTTATTTTCATTTTTACTCACAATCAACTTGAAATTAATCACAGTGCATGTAGAAATAAAGATTCTATCTCCAACTTTATCTCTACAATTGGATTATAGTTGTTCCAATCTACACTTTAATGAGCTCCATTTGTCTCACAAAGCTCTGAATTAGCTGGCAGGTGTAAGATGAAGTCATGCTGCCCTAATTTATCCGTCTCCAGGCCATTTTTTTGTTTATTCTCGCATGGGAGCATACCAATTGCGGAATTTCTCGTAATTTGCCTACAGTTCACGTAAGTTTCTCTAAGAATTTTTTAAAACTTTGTATGTCATTGTTTCTAACACATTTTTATTTAAATTTGATAAAAAAGAGTTAAAGTGGAGAGATTTATTTTAGAATAACAAATCCTTTTGAACCGAATCCAAATTTGGAACCAGATCCCAAATACACTGTAGGTTGAACCAAAATAGGAAACTAGTGGAATGTTTGCCTTGTGCGGCATGCTATGGCTATAATTACACCAAGCCTTGAGGAAGAAATAGGCAAAAAGATAATATCTTTATAAAGATTAAACACAATTACAGTTATTAGGAACCTTAGTAAAGAACAATAGCCAGTTTCCCACAAGGAAAAACAAATAGCGGTAGCTATTTCTACCGCATTAGGTAGCCTACATGCGTTTAATATGGACTGTTGCTATCTTAACCTAGCTTAGTGTTTCTCAACTATTTTTATTTCATGGACCCCTTAAGCGATATTTAAAACTAAATTTCTCCCCCCAAAAAAAGATATTCAATTGGAATCTGTCCCTAATTTCTCAATTCGCGTCCAAAATAATAGTGATCTCTAAAAAAAGATTTACTAAATCGAATTTTTAAAATATTCTTCATAACATTTTTTTTTAAGTATTACAGTTAATATATACATTCAATTGCATTAAAAATTAGTTTCCCACCTTCAAAATACAAAATTCCCCCAAGTGGAGAATCCCCCACCTCCGGTTGACCTAGCTGAAAAGCGGATTATTTTAACTTTAAAAAAGATAGTAGGAGAGTGGGGTACAGTGAATCACAAAAGTTAATTTTTGAATTTATTCAAATATGGGGTAACATAGAAACATCAAACTTTGATGATCCAAACACAACTATTCTAAGCTACATTTCACACTAATGAAAAGCTTTTGGGATTTTTTATCATTGAGCTATTTTATTTTTAAAGGTGAGAAGAAAATTGATTTACTGTGTACAGGTACTGGTACACACTACAATTGGCCTATTAACATTATTACTTTTTTCTAAAGTAAGACTTTTCTTTTGTTTTACAAACAAAAGTTATTACTTCAGCTGTGAAGATTAACTTTAAAGTCTAATCATTAAGGTGTTAAATAAAATAGACTACTAAAAAAATTGCTAAATATCAATATGAATTAATACACAAAGCCTGCACAACTCGCATCAAAAAACTTTAGAAAATAGAAACACAACGAAATTAATGAAATTTATTTACAAGAAAAAATAGTATAATTTGAAATATACGATGAGATATTTGCTTAACACAAGAATTTTTTATACGTAGTTAAGTCTACTGAAAATGATAGTTGTCTCCCTGCCCTTGAAGTTCCTTCAGAAGTTTATTGACTTGGCAGTTTAAGAACCACATTGTTTTTTGCTACATCACATATATCTGCCACATTAGGAAACGTAAAGCCACCCCAATACGACTTTTGTAGAAATTTTACTTCGTATTCCACACCAACGCTAGTGATTATACCAACATACATTGGATTCGCCATTTTTCCGTAGAAAATTTGCATAACACAAAATCGCTAGTTTGCAGCTCCTTTGTATCGTAATCATTGGCATCGAGATCCTCAGAAAAACTTATATCCGATTCATCAAGGCATATTGCAACATCAGAGTCGTCCTCACTGCTGCTTCGTGAACATTAAATGATCTTTTTTTTTGCACTTTTTAGATTCAACTTCCTTTTCCTTTTTTCGGTAAGCATTTTTTCTACCACAATAGCTTCTTTCACTGGTGTGTCGGTTAAAATTTGAGTTTTTCTTCTTTTTTTTGCACAGGAGGATTTCTTCCTTTGTTGTGTGCACTGAGGTAGTGGTGAGACCGTCTCCGGAGTAATAGTAGCAGCAGATATTGACAAAAAGTCAGATACATTTTTGATCCTGATGCTGTTAGACGATGCAGATGAATGGATTAATACGTCTTCTGTCTCGGTGGTTGTATCGTAATCATTGGCGCTACAGTGGGGCCTGTCCGAGACATATGAGGACAAAAATTCATCTTCTCCAAATACATCTGTATTAAACGGCCATATGCCACTGGCAGCAAATCCTGATCTAACAGTCCTGGGTATTAATGCTTGCTCATCTGCTTTGCCAACTAGCTCTGTCACATCATAAATGATAATAGTCTTACCAGGATGACTAACCATAAAAACATTCGCAGCTTGATTATAAAACGTTTTGAAAGGACTATATACCGATCGATTAAGAGGTTGAAGCTTGTGGCTACAATGTGGTGGAAGCGTAAGAAGAATAACACCATTCTCTTTGGAAAGATCTATTGTTTCTATGCTGATATGGCTATCATGGTTATCCAAAATTAGTATGACTGGGCGATCTTTCGACCGTTTTGTGTGTTTAATAAAATGCTTTATAAATTCTGTAAAGCATGCAGCAGACATCCATCCAGACGTATTTGCTACACCAATCGAATCTGGAGGAGCACCCTTCACCATGTGATCTCTCAATTTTACTCGGGGAAAGACAAGCATTGGTGGAACAGAATTACCAGCTGCATTAACTGCATACAATACGATAACCAAAGCCCCTTCTTTCACCAGATGTCAGCTTTCCAACTTGCTTTTCATTACGACAAGCAATCACTTTGGCATTTCTTACCGACTGCACAGTCGTACAGCCAGTTTCATCAGCATTATATATGTCTGACGGACTGTAGAGATTGCTTTGCTTCGGAATACTAAAAAGTGGCCTTTCCTACTTTTCTTGGACTAGGCCCCCCTTTTTATAAGGCCATCACTGCTTACACGTGTATAATACTTGCTAGAAAAGAACGAGTTTTTTGTTTTATCATATTCATATGCTCTTTCCAGCTGAAGTGTTTATTAATTATTACATCCAAAAAGCAAATTGATAAAATTTTTTCAATAGTGCGCTATTATTTCTAAAATTTACTTTAAACAATGTATTAGCGACAGAATAATTACTTTTTCTTGGAGTAAAAAGTAGATAGGGGAGAGCCTCCGACAGTGCGCCACTTTTCGGATTTTTTCAAAATTTCGGAAACTGAAAAGCTATGAATTAAAAATTTTTATGATATTTTAATCTCATTTAATTGGTATTTAAGGTGCATAATTAGGCTTTTTGTTAAAAGTCGTTATCTCCCAAAAAAATTGATTTTAAAATGAAGTAAAAAAATGGCGCACTGTTGGAGCATAGGTCCAACTAAGTGCCGCTTAGTTTTTTTATTTAAATTCGTTTTGTTCATACGTTTTTCTTTATTGTAACAGCAAAATACGTGCAACTCTTACATCAAAAAATTTTTTTTATTTTTATGTAAAAAGACAAAACAACTTTAAAACCAATTTAAACAAACAAATGCAAAGTTTACCATTAATAAATCAACATATAACATGTAACTTATAAATAAAACACAAAAACATAAAAATAAAACTATTTTAATTAGCAAATAATAAAAAAAACAAATAAACAGCTTTTACTTTTTTGAAATTAAAAAAATAAAATACATTTTAACTTGTGGGTACCCTCCAGCAGTGGCGAGCTGTCAGGGCATGCAAATCATGCGTTGCATGACCAACAAATTCTTGTATGATGACCTTTATTTCTGAACGAAATAAAGAACAGCGCTATTTTGGAACGAAATTAGGAAAGATGAGTTGGTTTGAGAAGAAAAGTAGAAAATCAGAGAGAGAGATTTCACGTGAAGACCTTTTTTTTTAGAGAACACCATGAATTTTGGACAAAAAGTAAGAAAAATGGGACTTATTTCAAGTGTTTTTTGGAGATAATTAAGAAAATAGGATATCAAGAGTCAAGAAAATAGGACTTATTTCAAGTGTTTTCCCTATGTTTTTTGGAGAACAACATCATTATAGGACGAAAATTGGTCTATGTCTTAGAATCTCACACAGAATTCTTTCTGCTATTCATAAAATATTGCATGCCCTACCCATTAACTATTCATAAAATACCCAATTGCATGACCAGTTTTTGGCGTACCAGTTGCATGATCAATCTCAGAGGTCACCGCACGCCACTGTCCTCCAGTGTGACAAGTTGAAAGGAAATCGATATTGGTTTTTACATCGAGAAGAAGTACCAAGGAAGTAAAGTTTTCGTAAAATCATAACCACGTCATCTTTATCAACGCCAGCAACGTCATCTTCAGATGGAAAAAAATATAGGAGCGTCCACATTTTTTGTCATAACTTTTTTCAAAAACTTTACTTCAAATTCATTATCTTCGTTGTCTTCATCCAGATTTTTTCTATGGTAGTAATGAAAAATTGAATGAGGCTTTTTCATTTTGAATTTGACTACCACAAAATCACAAATATTCGGTAACTATTTTTCGTTTAGATCATCTTCTTCTAAACAAAGGTCACAATCGCTCTCATTACATACCGTTTTAAAAAGATTTTCTTTGAAAAAAAAAGTTCCTTGCTGTGAATAGCAATACAAGCACAAAAGAAAAGCTCATTTGTAAAGCCGAATATATGAAGATTCTGATGTGTATGTTTTTTTAGTAATAGAATAATATGTAAAATGTTTGTTCCAACAGTGCGCCAGGGGGCGCACTGTTAGGTGCTACTGAGTGGCGCACTGTAGAAACACTTGCCATTTGACTTTAACTCTTAATATCAGAGAAAAGCTACAATAATTGATTATTATCTTTTAGAAGGCATTACTCCATGCTATGGAGAAACTGATGTCATTTTCACTTAATTCCTAGTGCTTTTATGCAATTCTTTTTCTTCTTCTCCTTTCGGCCTTTCCCTTCAGTCAGGGGTGGCCACAGCGTATCATCATTCTCCACACCTTTTTGTCTTCAACATCCATCTCCTTTGCACCAACTTTCCCATATCTTCTTCTACTACGTCTACAAATCTTCTCTTTGGTCTCCCTCTTCTCCTCTTCCCCGGTAACTCATTTCCATCATTTTTCTTCCTATATACTCTTGGTCTCTCCTCATGACATGTCCATACCACCTCAGCCTGCCCTCCCTCATCTTCATTCCCAATCGTTCTATCTTAACGGTACTCCTGATGTGCTCGTTTCTAAGCTTGTCTTTTCTTGTCACTCACATTGCAAACCTCAATATTTTCATCTCTGCGACTTCCATCTCTTCCACTTGTTTCTTTGTGACTGCCACTGTCTCAAGTCCATACACCATTGCTGGTCTTACAACTGAACTGTACACTTTTCCTTTTACTCTAGCTGGTAACCTCCTTGTCGCAGATTACTCCCAATACTCTTCTCCATCCGTCCCATCCTGCCTGCACTCTCTTCTTTACTTCCCTCTCACAACTACCACTTTATTGCACCGTTGATCCCAAATACTTAAATTCCTTTACTCTTGGCATTTTTGCATCCTCCATCTTCACTGTTTCGTCATCATTTCCTCCATTTATGCACAGATATTCGGTCTTTGACCCATTTTCTTTCATCCCTCTTCTTTCCAATGCATACTTCCAGGATTCTAATCTCCGCTCCACTTCTTTCCTGGTCTCTTTGGAAATCACAATATCATCAGCAAACAGCATCGTCCTTGGTGGTTCTCTTCTTATTTCATTCATTAGACTGTCCATTATCACTGCAAAAAGGAATGGACTTAATGCTGATCCCTGGTGCAGTCCAACCTTAACCTTGAAACTCTCTGTATACAATATACAATCAATACTTTAACCAGTGCAACTAATATAGAATTAGAAAAAATTGGTAATTGGATGAAATTGAACAAATTAACAATTAATTACAAAAACTCTCAATTTATGCTTATTTCCAAAAAAAAACAAAATTATGACAAGTGTATTATAACTATTGGAAATCACAAACTTGAGCAAGCAAAGCAAGTAAAATATTTAGGCATTGTGTTTGACAAAAGTTTAACTTGGCGGGAGCATATCCAGCACTTATGCTCTAAGCTTTGCAAAGGGTGCTGGGCATTACTAAAACTTAGAAATTACGTAGACCTAACAACTCTAAAAACTGTTTATTATAACCTTATACACTCATATTTACAATACTGCATATCCTCTTGGGGACTTGCATCTACCAGCACTCTTGCTCCTTTGAAAATATTGCACAAGCGAGCAATAAGAATAATGATGTTTGCTAAAAGACAAACTCCTACATCACCTCTATTTTATTCTTTAAATATTCTCAAAATTGAAGATCTTTGTAAATTTGAAATTGCAAAATTTATATTCAAACTAAAAAATATTTCTGACTTTAACTACATGCATAATTTAAAACCAATAAACCAAATTCACAAGTATAATACCAGACTTTCAAAAAACAATTATTTTTTACAAAGAAAAAAAACTGAAACCGGTAAGAAATCATTGGAATATATTGGATCAACCATTTGGCTAGATTTACCAAGTGATATCAAATTGTACTCTTTTCCAAAATTCAAACAACAGTTAAAGTTTTATTTATTATCAAACTATATATCAACTTGAACTATATTCAATGATTTGATTTATTGTATAGACTATTACATAATCTATGTAGCCTCAGTAAACCTACTTGATGTGCTATTTTATATACCTGTAAAAGAAATGTTCTCAAATTGTTAAAGCTTATCTTCAATATAATTTTGCCTGATCAATTTATTTACACCACTTTGCTGCTTGTTTCTTGCTGGTAACTGATTGACCTCTACTTAAAGTCTACTTTTACATATGTCTGTCTAATATTGTGTTTTTGTTTTCCAACATGTCCTTGTCTAATATTGTGCTTTTGTTTTACAATATGTCTTTGTTCAATACTGTATTATTGTTTTTTTTTGTTTACGCTGCTAATGTTAATGTTTTCATTGTAGGCTATATTATTATTATTTTGGCTTTATTTGTTTTGCTATCTCATAAATTAAACTAATAGTATGATTACTTTTTTCGTCTTCTTGATATTGTTATTGTTAATATACTCATTGTATTTTTTGTCTTATTTTTTTTTATTTTTATTTTTTTTTTTATTTCATTGCTATTCTTAATATTTTCATTGCATATTATTTTATTTTGGCTTTATTTGTTTCTACTATTTCGGTACATATTATATTGTTATTTTCAAAAATTAAGGTGGCTTTGGATATAGAAGACAGTATGGTCATTTCCACTGTCTCCTTGTGCATCATTATTTGATATGTATTTTTTTTTAATTGTCACGTGTTTATTGCACTAAATAAAAAATTGATTGATTGATTGATTGATTCTGTAGTTCCTACTACACACCTCACCATTGTTTCGCTTCCCTCATACATATCCTGTACTAGTTGTACATACTTTTCCACTATTCCTGATTTTCTCATTCAGTACCACAGCTCTTCCCGTGAAACCCTGTCGTAAGCCTTTTCTAAGTCCACGAACACACAATGTAGCTTTCTTTGACCTTCCCTGTACTTTTCCATCAACATTCTTAAAGCAAACATGGCATCGGTGGTTTCCTTTCCTGGCATAAATCCATATTGCTGTTGCTGATCTCCACTCTATCCGTTAACCTGGCTTCAATAATTCTTTCCCATACCTTCATTGTGTAGCTCATTAGCTTTATTCCTCTGTAGTTTCCACAGCACTGTGCGTCCCCTTTGTTTTTATAGATTGGGATAAGCACACTCCTTCTCCATTCTTCTGGCATCCGTTCACTCATTAATAGTCTGTTCACCCATTAATAGTGTTTCCTCACCCCTGTCTTTACGCTGGCGATTTTAACTGTCGTCATGCTGACTGGGGTTATGATGACAACAGTCCGGACGGTGAGTGCTTGGCTGGATGGGCAAGTATTAATTGTCTTGCCTTCCTATATAATGCCAAGGACGCTACCAGTTTTTATTCCGGCCGCTGGAACACTGGCACCAATCCAGATCTAGCCTTCGCTAGCGTAGGTCCAAACAGTCGCTTACCGGATAGACGTGTCCTTGAAAAGTTCCCCAGGTCACAACATCGACCTTTGCTTATTACACCACCATTTTTGCTATGGCAGTGCCAAGCATGCCTGTTAAGCGATGGAACTTCCGCAAGGCCAAATAAATTCGCAAAGACTTTGTTGCCGCCTGATTTACTTGATGTGGATGCGGCTTACCAGGACTTCTGTAACACCATTAAGAAAGCAGCCAAAAAGACTATCCCACGCGGGTATCGAAATAACTGTATTCCGTGTTGAGATGCAAAGTGTGAATCCCTCTACAAAACCTTTCTGCAGTCTCCTCAGGGAGACGACCCAAGTTTGGCTGCTACAGCTCTGCTTGCCAAGCTTGACAGAAAGCGGAGGTATCGATGGTCCGAAGCAGTTCGGAGCATTGACTTCTCACACTCTTGTCAAAAAGTGTGGAGTATTTTGAACAACCTTACTGGTAGGTCACGACACTCTCCTCGTCACTGTCCCGTTTCAGCCGATGCCATTGCATCTCAGCTGGTTAGAAATGGGAAATACGAGGCTGTTGACCACAAGTCATCTCGACTTGTCTTTCAAGAAGTGTCTAACCTTTGGAGGGCCACAACACCAGACGCAGTAAATATCTCTGACAATTTTTCACAGAGAGAATTTGCTGCTGCCCTTCAACATTTAAAACCAGGTAAAGCTCCGGGACTTGATTCCATCTGCCCAGAGCTTATACTCCATGCCGGAGCTGCTTTGAAGTCCTGGTTACATGACTTCCTTTCTTTCTGTTTGCGCCGACTCAAAATTTTCAAGATCTGGAGAAGAGCGCTTGTGGTCGCGATCCCAAAACCAGGAAAGCCCGTAGGGACCCAAAGAGTTATCAAACGATATCTCTGCTCTGTGTCCCCTACAAGATCCTCGAGAGGCTTATCTACGCCCGCGTTGAGCCATTAATTGATCCACTGCTCCCTAAAGAGCAGGCTGGGTTCCGACGCGGGAAGTCAACCGTACATCAAGTTGTTCTGCTAACCCAGAACATCGAGGATTCTTTCGAGGCTAAAAATAAGGCTGGTGCCGTATTTATCGATCTGACAGCTGCTTATGACACTGTCTGGCACCGTGGCCTTACCTGCAAGCTGCTGAGACTACTTCCGGATAAGCACATGGTCAGAATGATCATGGAGCTTGTCCAAAATCGAAGTTTCACCCTTACCACCGGTGACAGCAAGCAAAGCAGGCTACGCCGTCTTAAAAACGGCGTTCCTCAGGGATCGGTCTTGGCTCCCTCCTATTTAACATCTATACGTACGATCTTCCTTCCATGATATCCAGAAAGTTTGCTTATGCTGATGATCTAGCATTATTGCATTCTTCTGGAAACTGAAAGGACTTGGAGGGGAGGAGAGCTTCGCCGACTGGGAGCGACACTTCCCTTGGCTCATTGTGGATCTCTGGACTCCGATCATATCTTGTATGGTCTTTTAAGTGGGTTTTCAAATACTCGCCAATTGAGACTAAGATCCAGAAGCCCGTTTATGCCAGCTGCGCGGAATCTTTTGGACAACCTTGCCATCCGCGCTTCTGATTAGACAAATCACAAATGGAAAACGGAGTACTGTGTAAATGCTTCCAGGCTCCGTGCTTTTGTGCCCGAGACCGGTGCCAGGCCTGTTGGAATGGGCTTACCCCGAGTAGCTTGGGTTGCCTGCGGACTGGTGTTGGGCGATTCCATTCGTCCATGCACAAATGGGGTCTCGCTTTTTCACCGAATTGCGAGTGTGGCGCCTCTGAGCAAACTGCAGACCATGTACTAACAGCGTGCTCTATACATCGGGCACCACATGGAGCACGAGGTCTGACGGTTTTGGATGACGAAACTCGATGCTGGCTTAATGACATCACTTCCAGCATCTGATCCAGGTAGTGCAGCGGTCTCCCAGGAAACAATGTGAAATTGGCACGATATTGTATCGGTATCCTTTTACGATACATGCATGTATTGGCCCAATACTGTGTGATAATCGTTTGCACACAGTATGGATATTGGCCCAGTATCGTATATACGGTGTACCTAATATCGAGACGATACAGTGCTGATACAATGCTATAGTATAGGTTGTATATTGGCCGAATGTTGTTTGCACACAGTATGGATATTGGCGCGGTATCGTATACGATGCACCTAATATCGAGCCGATACAGTGCTGATACAATGCTACCTGATGTCGTTTGCTCACAGTATAGATATTGGCGCGGTATCGTATACATGCCCCTAATATCGAGCCAATACAGTGCTGATACAATGCCACAGTATAGATTATATATTGACCTGATGTCGTTTACTCACAGTGTGGATATTGGCGCGGTATCGTATGTCCGTTGCATTTGATATAGAGCCATTATTGTTATTCTCAGACAGCCTTTCATCATTATATGATTTAAGCTATACGTTAAAATTATATTTCATCACTAAAATTTTTCTAACAATTTGTCTAATATTATAAAAAACGGTCATAATTCCAAATTATCAGTTTCTTTTATTTTAAAGTAAATTACATGAATCATAATTTTATTGAGCTAATGTTTTCTTCCACCACTCCGGTCTCGCCAGTTGCGCATCCACTTGCTGCACTCTTTTTCAATTTCAGCTTCAGTGGTATTTGGATTGCTGCCCAAAATTGCATCTGAAATAATTGCAGAGATATAAAAAAAAAGCAAGTTTATACATTTCATATTTACACGCAAATTTTACAAATTACCTGCAGACTACAAAGCAATGAACATTAGCATAAAAAATTTATAGCTTTTTTGTGAATTTTAAATTAATCGGCTCGTTTTTGTGACAAATTGTAAACACATTGCAATGTGACCTGGTGAAAAAAATTGTAGACATAGTCAGATTACAGACATTGAAAACAAGTTGTACATCTTTTTACTTTAGGGCAGGGTTTCACGCCTGCGGCACATTTTGGAGCCTTTACAAAATTCTTTCTTGAGACCTTTCATCCCAGGAAACATAGGGTTATTGGCAGGATACTGTTTCAGTATAGTACAGTATCGGTTGTATCGGTATCGGAAAAAGATAAGCAAACATTATTGGACCAATATAGTTTTAGAATCGTATTTTTGTATAAATTAGTATAGTATGTACTATATTGGACCAATATAGTTTTAGAATCGTATTTTTTGTACAAATTAATATAGTATGTACTATATTTGTCCAATACAGTTTTTGTAAAGTATTTTTAATTTAAAGTTGGTTTAAAAATTTTGTTAAACATTGGTAAAACAATGTTGCTCCAGCGCAGTTAGAGTTTTGTAACGTGACATAAAATCGTACAGTTTTTACGGTACGTGACCCACATAGTTTGTGTATTGATTTTTGATAATGATTTTGATGTATTAATGAAACGGCATTAAATTGGAAAAATATTATCGATTTGATACAGTTTTGATGTCGCAACACAATACAAAGTTTACCGTTTCTGTGGTATTGGACCAATATAGTTTGTGTATTGCTTTTTGATAATGCTTCGATGTACTGATAAGACGACATTATTAAAATTTTAAAACATTATTAATTTAACAGAAGTTTGCTGTTTTAATTTATGCAATTATGCAATTTAATATTATTAATCTAATTAATACAATTATTGTTTTATTAAGATATTAGCGCAGGGGTGACAAATCTTTTTTTGTAAATGCCAAAATATATAAAACATTTTTTATCAACTTAGTACCGTGCCGAATTGAAGTGAAGATGTTTTTTTAGACATTACCATGTAAAGTAGGACCTATTTTTCTCCCAAAATCATGGTGATCTCTAAAAAAAAGATCTTCCCTGCAATTCGATTTCGCCTTTCTCATATTTAATAGGGAAATTGTTCTAAATTGTCCGTGCCAAAAAAATTTAATTTTACCCAAAGAATTCCTTGTCTTTGTCCAAAAAATTGATCGTGCCAGTAAAAAATCTGCGCGTGCCATAAATTTGTCCTCCTCTATTAATGTATGTTGTTTTTTTGGTATTGAACCAATTTAACCCATGTATTGATTTTCGGTAATTAAACGTTTACCGTATATCAGGGTGGTCGAACATACGCATATTTAAAATGCAGGCCGCAAAGTGTTGCAATTATTGTAACCACTCTTAATAACACAAGCAAATGTTGTTTTTATTTTAAATTTAACAAAAGTCTAACTTTTAATTATACTTTTTGGGAGATTGCGGCCAGCACTTTTATTAGGATGAAGAAAAGTGGCCCTCTACTTATTTGAGTTCGACCACCATGCCGTATATTAATCAAAAAGGATTTCCAGTGGCAAAACATTGTTGGCATGAAACAATTTGGATCTTGTATCTTGCACAAGTATGTATTTCTTTTATGTTATGGGGAAATGCATTGTGTTTCGATTTTATTTAAGATCCTTTTTTTGAACTTATCAATCTCGGTTTATTTGCTTTATACGATTTTGTGTCGTTATTTACTAGTTCCGTTAGGTAGCGCTAAAGTAAAAGCTTTAAATTAAAGTATCTTAAATTAAAACATTTTATAAAACATTTTTTAGACTAGTTTAATTTTGCAAATATAAAATAAATTACTTATAAATTTATTAAAAGCTATTGAAGGTATAGGCTGCTATGTGTTGCATAGCACAAACTTGATTTTAACTTTACTGTTGTAACTTATTATATCATGCATTTGTTATAATTACCATTTCTGTTTTAACATTCATTGCCAAATCACCAGACCTATTATAAATAAATTAAATTAAAAATTATTTACAAAGAATGAATTATATTGAATTAATCTTTTCATTGACTTTAAAGTGAGGATAAATTACTGTATTTGCCATGCTGCTTGATTGATGAAATAAAAACTAAAAAAAAAAGAATTTGCTTTTAAAAGCAAATGTTTCATTAAAAACTCTTTTGCTTATTGAGTAGCCTTAAAAAAAGCTGTTTTGAAAAAAATTGAACGTTTTTGTCTAGCTCTCTTCAGGAGGTCTCGCTGAAATGAATTCAAGAACTGATGTAGTATTTGAAAAGATTTTTTTTCCTTTATTTTACACTTATAACAATTTACGTTTGTAAATAAACTCTTTCTGTCTGCACAAATTAGGTTTTTGAAGAGTTATAAAAATTGATTCTAAAACCGATAAATGAAAATTGGATCGTGCTTTAGAAAGAATAAAAAATTGATTGTCATTACATTGAGATGCACATTTTGGTTTATGTAATAAATGGTTTACAATCGCTGAGTCACAATGCGGTGTTGAATTAGTTGGTTTTCCTAGGCGTTCTGGTTGTTTACGTTCTTGACCGATTCTGTTCCAAATAGACCTCGGAACATGCTGGCGAATTCTGTCTTGCAAGCGTTGAGACATTCGACCCACGTATCGACTGTCACAGTGGCACACGTATTCATATACGACGTTACTATGTTGAATTGTGAGAAGAACGTCAATAAAAAAAAAGAATTGTGATGAATAAAATAGAAGAGCAAATGTGGACTCAAGCTAGGGTTGCCAACCGTCCTTTATTGGAAAGGACAGTCCTTTATTTAACCCTTTCCGTCCTTGTCCTTTATGAAGTACAGAAATGTCCTTTATTTTAAATATCATTTTACTTACTGCTAATTTTGCGATTAGAACGTGTATTTTAAAGTTGATTTAATTTTTGCAAACACTGAATCAACATTTTTATATTTCTAAACGTTCTCCAGCAACTTTCCAAGTTGTTTTCAAAAACAATTATTTGCCCCTCCCCTCTAAATCATTAGAAGAAATGGTTTATCAGCATACTGTGAAAGGATTTTTAGTGTTATCTCTTCAAAATGGCGAAATGAAAGAAACAGATGCTCTGCAGAAATAATAAAAAATGAGCTTTTCATATTCCTGTACTTTAACTTCAAAGACAGCTGTTTAGAATTTGCTGAAAAAACAAAAGATGACCTTCAATTGTTGAAAGCAGCAAAAAGTCAAACCAAACACTATTTTAAAAAATAAAAAGATTTACACTATTTTTTATTTTTATTTTTTTATGATGCATATCAGAAGCGTGCGGTCAGGGCATGCAAGTCATGCGTTGCAAGACCAAATTTTTAGAAATTGCATAACGAACTTTTGCGCGATGAGGTAGATATCGTTCAATTCGATGAGAAATATTACTTGTTTGATATAAAATCTGAGGCAGATCTGAGACGAAGACCCGTTTTTTTGCGTTATTTTAGACAATACCGCGAATTTAGGACGAAAAGTAAGAAATCGGAGACTGGTTTGAAGTGATGACTTTTTTTTTTGGAGATCACTGCATTTTTAGAAGAAAAAGTGCATTACCAGGCAACAATTTCAAGTGATAACATTTTTTTAGAGAGATCATCAAAAATCTAGGGCGAAAATTGTTCTTGATCACCATGACATTACGACTAAAAGTTACAATCTCACACCCATAACATACCTATTTTCATGATCAGATTTTGGCATGCAAATTGCATGGCCAGACTCAGAGGTTACGGCACGCCACTGATGCATATATAGTGATATAGATGGGATTGAAAATTATGTTTATATCTATTTTCCATATGTCCTTTATTGAAACTTGTCACAGTTGGCAACCCTAACTCAAGCTGACATATTTAAGTGCACGATTTGGAACGCTGAACGCCATCCTAAGCAATTACGGCTGAAACAATTTTTAACAAATTTATTTGTATTTGTTTGAAAACAACTATAGTGATGCAATCGTGCCTAAAACCTTGAGAACAAATTACAAATTTACAAAAAAAAGTTTTTTGTTGTATTATTTGTCTTTATTTCAACTTATTTCTTGGAGTACTAATATGCCATTAACAAAAATCCGTATTTAATTTTACACTTGCTTGGTATTAGAAATTTCTTAAATTTAATCTTTATTTACTTTTAAATTATCATCATGTGACATTAAGCGTTGTTATCCAAATTCGTTTAGTCGGCTAAGCTCATCGGGCTGGTTTCCTGAAAGAAATGGTTCGTTCGAGAGGTGCCCGGGATAGAAACAATGAACACAATCTTGTCGATCATGACATTGTCTGTAGCGAGTATGTGCACTAGTGCAGTGCTTATTGTAGAGTAGAGATTGATACTAGCAGACGTCGGCCTCCGTTAACTTTGCAGCCACCTGGAGGCTATTGTCCACTACCATCCACTCCTCGAAGTCGGTTTGCGTCATGTCACTTGGTTTTTTAGCTACAATGTCCTCTATTGTTGTGGTTGTAGTGGTACACGAGAAACCAGCTTTCTTGAAACAGTTTTGAATTGTTTCTTCCGAAACATGCTTCCACAACAAGGCTAACAAATGCAAGGCCTCGAGCAGATTAGTTTTTAGTTTTCAAAGCACTAGATCAGTGTTTCCCAAACTTTTTCGGCCTGGCGCCCCCTTGGCGTCCAGATAAATTCCCAGCGCCCCCTCGATTCTTTTTTAAGTGAAAAGAATGTTCGACAGAGAATATTTATCTGTAATTTTGCTATTTTTCTCCCAAATTTTTGTTGATCTCTAAAAAAAAAAAAGGTCTTCACTTTGATCTCATCTGTAATTTTGCTATTTTTCTCCCAAATTCATTGTGATCTCTAAAAAAAATAAAAGTGTTTACCCTGAATCGATCTTGTATTGAATACTTTGGGAAACACTGTTGCAAGATCACCTATAAAAGGTCTTTAATCGTCCTTCATGTGTATTTCTTCTCATTGTTTCCTATCGCCCCCTTTCTTCTTACCGCCCCCCTAAATCTCGCCAACGCCCCAAAGTGGGCGCTACTGCCCACTTTGGGAACCACTGCACTAGATTAAAGGCCCGTTTCCACTACGAGCGTGGAAAAGAGCATTCTTTCTCTCTTTTATTGATCTTCGATTGAAGCGAGCGGTTAAAATTGAAGCGAGCGCAAAAAAAAAGCTTGCTAGATAAAAGCTTGCCGCGATTAAAGTGATTAAAACTAACTCACTAGATCAAAGCTTGCCGCAAAATTATGACACAGTTCATTTGCTCTTTCATCGTTCCGACAGTTTCTGTTTCGATATTTATAGCTTTCTCAGGCCGCTAATCATCAGAGCTGGGCATTTACGCTGGAAGTTAACAAAATTAGTCTCTACGTTTGGGAAAAAATTGATAACAATAACCGATGTATTGATTACAGATGTACTGGTTGTGTCTACTTTTAGTCGGGAAATTAGTAAGTTATAGGGAAGAGGTAGGATTGGAGAGATTCATCCAACGAACTCTCCTGAAGACATTCACCAACCAGAAGACGAACTTTCTGAAGTAGGTGAGGATCTTCTTTAAGAAACTAGTATCATTATTGACGTCAGGTTATTAATACTCGTAATCTTGACTAAGTAGGTCAAAGTTAACATACGTTGGCAGTGAGGCCAACAGAATTTTCGATATTACTTTGCCCCCATTCAACTAAAAGTGAAAAATGTTCAGTTTCTTTATTTTTAAATAAATTTTGCAAACTAAATGATAAAATATTGGATTCTGATTGCGATTATTTTCTCAATCTCGCTTCAAAATCAGAGATAAAAAAAATAAGCTAGAAAAGTTGTTAAGTTTTAAATAGCTAAAATTTATTTAATTAAATAGTTAAAATCAATTTATGCACTTTTTTTGAGTAAAGCAAATTTTATTCCAATACTATGGTAGCCATGATTTCTTATGACGTAAATAATGTGTTCCTCTTTGGGGTTTAAAATACGCTGTTTCTTTGAAAATAACACAATTGTAACGTTAATTTTTACTTGATTTGAAAAGTTTATGCTTATAATATTATTTGAAGTGAATTCAGATTTACTTTTTTAACACTTAATAAATAATTGATTTCCTTAAAATTGAACTACCGATCGAATAACTTAAATTAACCTCTGAATAGAAGGAATTTTTTTGATTGATTAAATATGTTGTAAACCAGAAGAGATTCAGTTATTTATATTATGAATAAAAAGTTTATTATGCATTGTGCAGATAGCAACTCTTTAAAAAAATGTATGTTGTTGTAATTTTCACCAGCACAAATCAAGTTGAGTGTATTCCAAGTAATTGGCTTATTTCCGATTCTGAAGCTTACTGGCCGAATTCGGGTAATTGTGACATTGCACATGCCATAAGGACAAAGGCAAGTCCTGATCCAATGACTTGGAAATCGTATGCAATACGGTGTTTACCAAACAGCAATTGTTGTAAGTGAAAAATAATTAGTCAAACAATAACCTTTTTAATCACAAATTAAAAATTATCTTAGATACTTTCAAAGAAGCAAATAAAAAGGCAAAATTAGCCCAGGAGGAATCAGACCTTGCATCAGAAAATGACAGAACGATTACTCAACAGTAAGATCAAAGATTTTTAAGTTGTAAATTGATAACTTACACACAAGTAGACCTACCAAGTAAAGGTATAATTTGTTTTTTGTACTAATCTTGGCGAATGGTTCAACTATCAAAATATTATCATAAGTTGAGAAACAATGCTAATGTAAAAGTGTCAATTGTAAGCCAACTTGTTTATAGTTACTCTCCAAATACTGCATTGCGGTAATGCGGTAAAAACAATCTTAATTGTTGCTGCAGTATAATAGTAGTGTTCTCTCCATCGGCAATTTTGATGCAAGCCTTGACAAATATACGCTTAACAGGTAACAAGTTCTATTGTATAACGTATTTCTGGCCATAGCCATGATACTGCAGACCAAAATACTCAGGGAAAGAACTGTTTTGTCAAAAATTACGCAAGCATTGTCCAAACCATAATTTGGCTTGATTTTGCAAATACGCCCAAATTTTTTGAAAGAATCAACTTTGGACCAAAAAAAATTCACTGTTTCAAAATTAACTGCTGCACTGTATTTTTGTTTTTTGTAGGCTGGCGGAAATGTTAATCAAACGTTTAATCCCCAGCTCACCACCACAATAGCGCCAACTTTTGTGGTCAAAATTGGTTTTCGAGCCTTTATCTTAACTTAAAAATCAACGCGATGAATTTTGACTTTTGTTTAAAACTAAAATCTTTTTTAGCTTTCAGTTGACATTGATAAATTAATGCTTTTTCGTTTTGATTTGAAGCAAAAGCATCTTGAGTGCTTATAAATACTTTCTTAACTTTGTGTCTTCAAGACACAAAAAGCTGGACACCCAAGATTGTTTTTAACTACTGTCCCAGTCATACCATTGTGCACTTGAAAAAAACATTTTGCATGACTTGGGTAGCCTTAACAAGAAGTTTTTTGTTATAATTACATCACTTTTACAAAACTGAAAACAATTCAACAATATAGTTGTACAGTACCTTCCTTTTTTAAACAGTGGGTCGAGCTAGATTGCTCTAGAGCGGCATCTTCTGACAATTGGAAAGAAAAAAGGACGGGTTTGATGATAAACGTTTATAATATATATTGGATCGACTAAAACATAGCTGAAATAATTTTTGGTTTAATGCAGGTATTACTTAAGGAAAATTTTGCAAAAAAATGGTTGTAGAAATACTCTAGGGCAGTGTTTCTGAATCGGTGTGCCGTGAGAAGTTTCCAGGTGTGTCGCAAAAGATTTCGGAAACAAATTATCTAGGAAAGTCGAATTTTTTGGTTTTTGCACGTGAAATGACTGAGATTCGGAGCGAAGACCCGTTTTAATTTAGAAAGAACTGGTTTTGGGAAGGAAATTGACAAGAAAGAGCGTGAATTCAGGTGAAGACTTTTTATTAGAGAACAGCTTATTGTTGCGGCCAAAATGAGGAAATCAAAGCGGAAAATTGTGGCAAAAGCGTTTTTTCTTTATTTTGAGATTAAAAGCAGGAAATCGGCACTTTAACATAGGTGAAGACTTTTTTTTATGAGATCACATAATTTTGGGGACGAAAATCAAGAATCTTAGCTCAAGTGCGTCGCTAACGTCAGAAGATACTAATTGTATATCGCGTCTAGAGCACCCGCATAGTTAAAAAACAACTGAATTCAGGGAAAAAAACTCCATTCTGGATGCCAGAAAACCAGAAATTTGAGCCCAATTCTGGATGAAGACCTTTGTTTTAGAGATTACCTAATTTTGGGAACAAAAATTAGTAAAAATGGTTTAAAATGCCGCAATTTTTCATGAGTTTCAAAAGTGTGCCACAAACGAAAAAAGGTTAAAAACACTGCTCTAGGGGATGAAGATACTGTTTTATTTCAGCTGGGTAAAAGTTTATTACTTTTTATTTTATTTATCTCTATATTTATCCTCCTGACTTGTAGGAAAGCGACTGAGGCGCTAATAAATAGGGTAAGCAATTACCTCGACCTGCTTTCGGAAATGCCAAGATATTGCTGTCCGCTTGTAATTTAATGAAGATATGTTTAAATTTTAGAACTAGTTGCCAAGACCACCTAGCAGGGAAAGTGCCGTAAAGTGTTTTTCTCAAGGACACAACAGAATGGCGCGAGTAGGTTTTGAACCGAGACAATGTTGATCATACACACGGCACTCTGGCTCGACCACGCTGCCAACAATGGTTGTGTCGTGTTTTAACTGTTGCATAACACAAAGACACAGACTTGGTTATTCTACTTTTTTCCAATGACAAATCGTACTCTTTCAAAAAAGTTGTTTTGAAGTGTTGATCAAAGGCAAGCTAACTTCAGATAAGAGTGTTTTTGCTTTTTAATGATAAAAGTTTTATTTTTAGGAGAAAACGCAAAAAACCAGCAAAACTTATGGAAAGCGAATCCGAAGCAACTTCTGATTCTGAAAAAGATAACAATTCACGCTTCAAAAGTAGGCTATGTAAACTTCTACCCAAAATTTTTTCTTCTTAGTGTATTTTCTATTTAGCTCTTTATATTTTTTGTTTCAATCCGTTTTGAGCTATGCTATTTTTTAGATATTTTTTTACGTTTATAGTAATACGAGCTTTTAAACTTTATCGCGATTCTTTCCCTCGAATTAAAAAGGAAAGTTTTAACTCAGTGCTTCTTAAACGTATTTGATATTGTTCACCCCAATTATTGAGTTTTGAATTTTATTCACCAAAAAAATTATTATATCAGCCCAAGTATCATATAACAAGAACATATTGATTTTTTGCATTGTATTTACAAGATTTATTTAACTGAGGTCCTTGGCGCTGATCACGTGCGTCGAACGAGCGAGATGTTTTTTTGCTATTTGTTATTTTTGCTATCGCTATGTATGAACTTCATCATTCACAAATAGTGAAAAATATCGAGAAGCGGATGAACTAATTATATAATAAAACAAATTTTAAAAGTAGATAGATAATTTCATTATTCGAAGTTTTTTGCAGCATTTCCCATAATCACAAACTTATTACGTTATTGCCATAGAGTATTTTTCGGGCCTTTCTGGCCTACATTACTTTTGTTTATCCTGTTTTTGGACTATATAAGCTAAGTAGCCTACTTGGCCGGTTCGTGTTTTCTGAAGCGTAACCTTTATCATTTTTTTCTAATTTTAACTATTTTTATTGAGTTAAAAAATTGCATAGAGTAGCTGTAAAAAAGTTGTTTAAATTTGGTAAATTTTGACAGCTGAGTTTTTTAACCTTTTGAATCTGCACCAATTGGATTGTTGACCTTTTTTTGTTCAAATACAAAATAAAATGTAATCAAAACAGAAGCGTAACTCATGCTATCGTTCAGTTATCAGTCAATCTTGAAAACTTGCAAGGAAAAATTTTTTTTATCAACTGAGTAAAAATCATACGTCCAAACGCCGATTCCTCTACGAATCTAACCCTGAGCGTCGAATTCAAGCTTATCTATCACAACTACACATAGCACCATATCTATTTAGAATGCAAATATCTGTTAGATAGAGTGTGTTCAAACGTCCACTAAACTTGAGGCTGGATCATATTCTATGAACCAAACTCTGCTATGATTCCACCAATGCACGCTTTAATGGCAGAGTTTTATATTTATCAAATGAATCAATGTTTTTTTCTGCTTTTTTGTTTTTCTTTGTGTGAAAAAAATTCATATTGAGGTAGTGCTGGCCTGCTTCTTGTAATACAAATTCTATAAATAAATTTCATTACTATCTTCGCAAGCTACAAGTTACACTTGTTTTGTGCTTCTTTTTCTAATCCACAGCCTTAATCATGTTTGTTATTAAATAATTATATTTGTTTACTTTTACATGTGGCAGAGCAGAAATAGAAGAAAATCGAACTAAATTATATTTAGTTGAAAAAGTTGTAATTAGTTACTAGAATGATCCTGAACGTTCGCGCTACAAAGCTTCTAAAAGCAACTTTTTTGCACTTTGAGATTCGTGCAAGTTAACCCAATATAAAGCATATTAAAAATGTGTTTTGAAAGAAAATTTTTTAACTCCATTAATGCTTTTATCAACTCTCCGAGGCATCACACTGCGCATTTTGTTGGCATTGTACTATTTGGTAATTAAAATATAGTTCTGTCTAATTACCTGCTTCTTTTTGAGAGTTTTCTATCCTTTGTTGACTTACCCCTTATTTACTTCTTTCTATTGGTTCATACTGTACAGTATATACAAAATATCCATTGACTCGATTAAGAAACGCTGTTTTAACTGCAATAAGATTAACTAACTCTAATTCTTTTTTTGCTTTTATCGTTAAAAGTTTGACAATAATCTAATAATTTTTTTTATGAAAGCAGTTCGCTGTAAACGGATGCGCACGGAATTACCTGATATTACTTACTCAATGTGCGAAAGTAACATTTTTTTCCAGCGCGAAAACTCGACTTCGTCAAATCGTGTCATTCAGCATAGTGAGTATTATTATTTTTGATTACTTTATGGTTTAGTGCGACTTTTCATAGAAAACTAACTTTGGCGTTGAAGTAAATATTTTAGGGTAAAACTATTATTTTTTGTTGTCACAATCAGTCAGCTTAACAGTGGAACCGATTTATTATTCTTCGAATCAAGTCAAGAGTTTTTACAAAAAAATAGCCAGTAAAATTGTTTTAATTTAAAACCTTGATTTAGCTTTCACAGTTTATCAAAAACATGTACAAAATATTGTTCTCTATTGTATTTTACGAGGGTCAGTCAATAAGTAATGAGACTTTCTCAATTACTTTGGTGTTCTTGGAGTTATGCAACTGAAATTTTATGTGATGATTATGAATGGAGTTGTCATCTTATTTACAACAAAACTTGTTTATTTTCAGATTACTGTAGGTGTGACGATAAATTGAAATGACTACTAGGCTAGGAAACAGCTCATGCTTGGAACAAAGAGGAGTCATCAGATTTCTGTTGGCAGAGAGTGTAAAATCATGTGAGATTCTGTCTAGAATGCAAAGACAATATGGTCCTTCCTGTATGTCTAGAGTAAACTTCTACAAATGGGTGCAAGCATTCAAAGATGGACGCGAAAGCATTACTGATGATCTGAGAAGTGGAAGACCTGTGGATGTCTCTACCCCAGAAGCAGTACAGGCAGTTGAAGACCTGATCAAATCTGATAGAAGGGTCACTTTAGATGAAATTGCTACAAACTTGGACATCTCCCATGGCACAGTGTACGCAATTGTGCGTGAGAAGCTGCGTTTTTCAAAAGTCAGCTGTCGCTGGGTTCCAAAGATGTTAACGGATGATCACAAAATGCAGCGCCTGATGGCTTCCAGAGCATCACTACGCAGATACAGAAAGGAGGGAGATGTATTTCTATCGAGAATAGTGACAACTGATGAGACCTGGGTCTTTCATTATGAACCTGAATCGAAACGACGATCAATGGAGTGGAAGCATGTTTCTTCCCCAGTGAAGAAAAAATTCAAATCTCAGAAAAGTTTAAGGAAAGTCATGCTCACTGTGTTCTGGGACAGAAATGGGCCGATCACTATCAGTTTCTTGGAAAGGGGCAATACTGTGAACTCAGAGAACTACTGTGAGCTGCTAACTCAAGTGAAAAAAGACATTAAGAACAAACGGAGAGGACTTCAATCAAGAGGTGTGATTCTCCTTCAGGATAATGCAAGGCCCCACACAGCAGCAAGAACCCTAGCCAAAATTGAAGATTTAGGCTGGAAACTTCTAACACACCCACCCTACAGCCCAGACCTTGCACCATCTGATTTTCACCTCTTCGGCCCACTCAAAGAGAGTATGAGGGGAATTCACTTCCAGACTGATGAAGAAGTGAAGGCTGCTGTGAGCAACTGGCTAAGGACCCAGTCCACGGAATTCTATGCCAAAGGAATAGACAATCTAATATCAAGATGGAACAAGTGTGTTGCAAAGGAGGGAGACTATGTTGAAAAATAAAAAAGCATTTTTTGATTACCAGTCATTGCAAACTTGAGTTATTAAAAAAGTCTCATTACTTATTGACTGACCCTCGTAGTTTAGATGGTATAAAATTTGTTGTAAAAAAGGCTTAACCGAGGCGATTCATAACTTTTTTATAACAAAGTGTAATCTCAAAACAAAAATTTTGAAGTTAATTCTTAATATTGTTCAATAAAGTCCGTAAGTTGATTTCAATGCTCTTAATTGCTATAAATAAAACATCGATTTTGGGTTTTGATGATTGCAACGATTTCTTCTGATGAATATTGACCAGAGCGTAGTAAAAGCTTCGGCCCTTTATTCTTTCATAAATTTTAGTAAAGTTTTATTTTGTTATATTTTTTTCATTTGATATTGTATTTGTGCAAGAAAGTAAAAAAATTAGTTGATTGAAAATTTAACTTTTTTGTGTTTCAGCAGAATTCGTTAATTCAACTCCAGTGACACCGAAAAATTTGATTCGTGATAAAGAAGGTAGGTTTTTAGAGAGGTTGATATGTGCTGGTAAATTAACTACAACAACAACAATAAAATTTTATATGCCATACACAAAAATGTAGTATTAACAAATTTTTTTAGATGCAAGAGACAAAATTGTACTCCGCGAATTATCAAATATTAAAGTTAACATGGAATTAATAATGGAGGAGCTAAAATCGTTGCGCAAAGAAATTGCTCAAAGTAAACAACCTCAAAATACTTTCTTCGAGCTCCCCTAGGGCATACATCTGCCACTAAAAAGTATAGAAGAAATTGATTCAATGGAAAAAAGTTTGGAGGATAAACGTGTAATGGACGTTTTGGTAAGACATTTTATTCTGATTTAACCGCATTGCAATTGTTTTAAAAAATAAAATTCCTTTTACCTTTTCTAAATATCAATCAAATGATTGTGGAATATTTTTGGAGTAATTTAAACCATCAGTTATTTTTTATAATAACTAAATTACTAATTTTGCAATTATAGAACTTAAATATATTCGAAATTCATAGGATGTTGATTAAAACATTTTTAACTACCACTCATAAAATTACTTTCTTATAAGTTTGCGCTGAAAAAAAGTCTTAAATGCGAATTGTTACCTGGAAAAAATATACAGTAGACTTCTGTTAATCCCGATTCGGTTAATGCAGAATTTTGCTCTACTCGGATAAAACAGTACAATTATATTTTTTAAATAAAAAGCTTGGGATTATCCGGAGTTTTGCCTAAATCGGATGATTTTGTCTGCAAATCGAATTTGGGTTACCCGAGGTTTTTTACATAACCGTATTTTAAATCTTTTTTTTTAATATTTTAATTTTTGTAGATTTCTCGCTTGAAAATTATCGGAGGAAATAACCTCAAAGATAATTGTTGGAGAGTGATGCAGAACATCATAAGTAATGAATTGTGCCAATTCTACAACTGGTCGGGTAAAAGTGGTTGGAAAGGGAGAATGAATCCAGAAAAAAAAAAAGCTTTTCATCTTTAAAGCTTTCACAAACTGTTAAACGTAAGTTTGAACTTCATATATATGTATTTTGTTTTTGTCAAACCAAATTTTAATTTAGAATTTTAATAAAGAGAAAATTTATTTGATCATAGTGTTGTTATATTAGTAATGGTACATATACAATAATGGCTTTACAAAAAGAAAGGAGCTTGTGCTTGAAAGAAAAAAGAAGGCCCTTTTATAGGAACTCTATGAAACAAAATAATTACATTTTTAAAATGAAAACTTTACGCTATTTTTAATGTCTTTTCTTTAGATTAGAGCGCAGACTTTTAATTAAGGACATGAATTTAAAAATTTTTAAAGCTTCATAAAATTGAAGACCAAAAAAAGGTTTTAATTTTAATTGAACAGCTTTGTAAAGCTGTGATGGTGCTACGGTAAAAGGGGGACCAATTTTTGTTTAGGAAAGGAAAAAATTAATGACATTTTTTACGAGAGGTTTGGTGCGGCCACTTGTTTTGCGCTATACTAAAACCGCTACTGCAATGTACTTAAATGAATTAAAAAAAAAACTTTAATGTCATCTTCAAAATTTTTTGGCTTTCTATGTCCTTAAAAAAAATCTTAAACTTAAAATATATTTTAAAAATAACGCGTGAAAACAAAGAAAAGCAATTATTTAGTTTTAACGCAATATTGTTAAAATTTATTTTAAGTTCCAGTTTTTTTTTTTAAAAAAGAGCTTAAGAAGCTGAAAACGTTCAAAAATTAACTGTATTTATTAGTTTAATTGTGTTGCTGGACTTATATACAAAACATATCAATCAACGTCCCGGCCAGTCCCCTAAAGCAGTGGTTCTCAACCTGTGTCCGCAAAACTTTTTAAAAAACATTGAACCATTGCTCCACTATCCTTTTTTTGTAGACACTACTTTTTAGAAACAAAAGTAAGAACTCCGAGACAGATTTAAAGTGAAAACCTTTTTAGCAACATTACTTTTTAGGGACGAAAATCAAGATTTGTACTCTTGTCTAAGTGTGCCATGAAAGGTCTCAAGAAAGAATTTTGTAAAGGCTCCAAAATGTGCCGCAGGCGTGAAACCCTGCCCTAAAGTAAAAAGATGTACAACTTGTTTTCAATGTCTGTAATCTGACTATGTCTACAATTTTTTTCACCAGGTCACATTGCAATGTGACGTAACTGGTAATCGAACCGACATCGCTTGCAGACTTGAATAAACAATCGCTTATCGCTTTTCTCCGCATAATTGGTGTCCTCTGTGTGTTGCTTTATTTCTTGCTAAGTATAGCTTGCTCCAGTGCGCTCGTTTGCTCATTTCGTTTGTTTCGCTGTATGTTGTAGTTTGCTTTTAGACTTGCTCGGATTTTCAGTTGATTAAACCTTTTATTTGAGGAAATGTTATACTCTTTATAACACAATGTGTTTACAACTTGTCACAAAAACGAGCCGATTAATTTAAAATTCACAAAAAAGCTATAAATTTTTTATGCTAATGTTCATTGCTTTGTAGTCTGCAGGTAATTTGTAAAATTTGCGTGTAAATATGAAATGTATAAACTTGCTTTTTTTTATATCTCTGCAATTATTTCAGATGCAATTTTGGGCAGCAATCCAAATACCACTGAAGCTGAAATTGAAAAAGAGTGCAGCAAGTGGATGCGCAACTGGCGAGACCGGAGTGGTGGAAGAAAACATTAGCTCAATAAAATTATGATTCATGTAATTTACTTTAAAATAAAAGAAACTGATAATTTGGAATTATGACCGTTTTTTATAATATTAGACAAATTGTTAGAAAAATTTTAGTGATGAAATATAATTTTAACGTATAGCTTAAATCATATAATGATGAAAGGCTGTCTGAGAATAACAATAACGGCTCTATATCAAATGCAACGGACATACGATACCGCGTCAATATCCACACTGAGTAAACGACATCAGGTCAATATATAATCTATACTGTGGCATTGTATCAGCACTGTATTGGCTCGATATTAGGTGCATCGTATACGATACCGCGCCAATATCCATACTGTGTGCAAACAACATTCGGCCAATATACAACCTATACTGTAGCATTGTATCAGCACTGTATCGTCTCGATATTAGGTACACCGTATATACGATACTGGGCCAATATCCATACTGTGTGCAAACGATTATCACATAGTATTGGGCCAATACATGCATGTATCGTAAAAGGATACCGATACAATATCGTGCCAATTTCACATTGTTTCCTGGGATGGCACACTTAGACAAGAGTACAAATCTTGATTTTTGTCCCTAAAAAGTAATGTTGCTAAAAAGGTTTTCACTTTAAATCTGTCTCGAAGTTCTTACTTTTATTTCTAAAAAGTAGTGTCTACAAAAAAAGGATAGCGGAGCAATGGTTCAATGTTTAAATATAGAGATAAATAAAATAAAAAGTAATAAACTTTTACCCAGCTGAAATAAAACAGTATCTTCATCCCCTAGAGCAGTTTTTTAACCTTTTTTCGTTTGTGGCACACTTTTGAAACTCATGAAAAATTGCGGCATTTTAAACCATTTTTACTAATTTTTGTTCCCAAAATTAGGTGATCTCTAAAACAAAGGTCTTCATCCAGAATTGGGCTCAAATTTCTGGTTTTCTGGCATCCAGAATGGAGTTTTTTTCCCTGAATTCAGTTGTTTTTTAACTATGCGGGTGCTCTAGACGCGATATATAATTAGTATCTTCTGAGGTTAGCGGCGCACTTGAGCTAAGATTCTTGATTTTCGTCCCCAAAATTATGTGATCTCATAAAAAAAAGTCTTCACCTATGTTAAAGTGCCGATTTCCTGCTTTTAATCTCAAAATAAAGAAAAAACGCTTTTGCCACAATTTTCCGCTTTGATTTCCTCATTTTGGCCGCAACAATAAGCTGTTCTCTAATAAAAAGTCTTCACCTGAATTCACGCTCTTTCTTGTCAATTTCCTTCCCAAAACCAGTTCTTTCTAAATTAAAACGGGTCTTCGCTCCGAATCTCAGTCATTTCACGTGCAAAAACCAAAAAATTCGACTTTCCTAGATAATTTGTTTCCGAAATCTTTTGCGACACACCTGGAAACTTCTCACGGCACACCGATTCAGAAACACTGCCCTAGAGTATTTCTACAACCATTTTTTTGCAAAATTTTCCTTAAGTAATACCTGCATTAAACCAAAAATTATTTCAGCTAATGTTTTAGTCGATCAAATATATTATTAACGTTTATCATCAAACCCGTCCTTTTTTCTTTCCAATTGTCAGAAGATGCCGCTCTAGAGCAATCTAGCTCGACCCACTGTTTAAAAAAGGAAGGTACTGCACAACTATATTGTTGAATTGTTTTCAGTTTTGTAAAAGTGATGTAATTATAACAAAAAACTTCTTGTTAAGGCTACCCAAGTCATGCAAAATGTTTTTTTCAAGTGCACAATGGTATGGCTGGGACAGTAGTTAAAAACAATTTTAAGTGTCCAGTTTTTTGTGTATTGAAGACACAAAGTTAAGAAAGTATTTATAAGCACTCAAGATGCTTTTGCTTCAAATCAAAACGAAAAAGCATTAATTTATCAATGTCAACTGAAAGCTAAAAAAGATTTTAGTTTTAAACAAAAGTCAAAATTCATCGCGTTGATTTTTAAGTTAAGATAAAGGCTCGAAAACCAATTTTGACCACAAAAGTTGGCGCTATTGTGGTGGTGAGCTGGGGATTAAACGTTTGATTAACATTTCCGCCAGCCTACAAAAAACAAAAATACAGTGCAGCAGTTAATTTTGAAACAGTGAATTTTTTTTGGTCCAAAGTTGATTCTTTCAAAAAATTTGGGCGTATTTGCAAAATCAAGCCAAATTATGGTTTGGACAATGCTTGCGTAATTTTTGACAAAACAGTTCTTTCCCTGAGTATTTTGGTCTGCAGTATCATGGCTATGGCCAGAAATACGTTATACAATAGAACTTGTTACCTGTTAAGCGTATATTTGTCAAGGCTTGCATCAAAATTGCCGATGGAGAGAACACTACTATTATACTGCAGCAACAATTAAGATTGTTTTTACCGCATTACCGCAATGCAGTATTTGGAGAGTAACTATAAACAAGTTGGCTTACAATTGACACTTTTACATTAGCATTGTTTCTCAACTTATGATAATATTTTGATAGTTGAACCATTCGCCAAGATTAGTACAAAAAACAAATTATACCTTTACTTGGTAGGTCTACTTGTGTGTAAGTTATCAATTTACAACTTAAAAATCTTTGATCTTACTATTGAGTAATCGTTCTGTCGTTTTCTGATGCAAGGTCTGATTCCTCCTGGGCTAATTTTGCCTTTTTATTTGCTTCTTTAAAAGTATCTAAGATAATTTTTAATTTGTGATTAAAAAGGTTATTGTTTGACTAATTATTTTTCACTTACAACAATTGCTGTTTGGTAAACACCGTATTGCATACGATTTCCAAGTCATTGGATCAGGACTTGCCTTTGTCCTTATGGCATGTGCAATGTCACAATTACCCGAATTCGGCCAGTAAGCTTCAGAATCGGAAATAAGCCAATTACTTGGAATACACTCAACTTGATTTGTGCTGGTGAAAATTACAACAACATACATTTTTTTAAAGAGTTGCTATCTGCACAATGCATAATAAACTTTTTATTCATAATATAAATAACTGAATCTCTTCTGGTTTACAACATATTTAATCAATCAAAAAAATTCCTTCTATTCAGAGGTTAATTTAAGTTATTCGATCGGTAGTTCAATTTTAAGGAAATCAATTATTTATTAAGTGTTGAAAAAGTAAATTTGAATTCACTTCAAATAATATCATAAGCATAAACTTTTCAAATCAAGTAAAAATTAACGTTACAATTGTGTTATTTTCAAATTTTAGACTATTTTAAACCGCGTATTTTAAACCCCAAAGAGGAACACGTTATTTACGTCATAAGAAATCATGGCTACCATAGTATTGGAATAAAATTTGCTTTACTCAAAAAAAGTGCATAAATTGATTTTAACTATTTAATTAAATAAATTTTAGCTATTTAAAACTTAACAACTTTTCTAGCTTATTTTTTTTATCTCTGATTTTGAAGCGAGATTGAGAAAATAATCGCAATCAGAATCCAATATTTTATCATTTAGTTTGCAAAATTTATTTAAAAATAAAGAAACTGAACATTTTTCACTTTTAGTTGAATGGGGGCAAAGTAATATCGAAAATTATGTTGGCCTCACTGCCAACGTATGTTAACTTTGACCTACTTAGTCAAGATTACGAGTATTAATAACCTGACGTCAATAATGATACTAGTTCCTTAAAGAAGATTCTTCCCTACTTCAGAAAGTTCGTCTTCTGGTTGGTGAATGTCTTCAGGAGAGTTCGTTGGATGAATCTCTCCAATCCTACCTCTTCCCTATAACTTACTAATTTCCCGACTAAAAGTAGACACCACCAGTACATCTGTAATCAATACATCGGTTATTGTTATCAATTTTTTCCCAAACGTAGAGACTAATTTTGTTAACTTCCAGCGTAAATGCCCAGCTCTGATGATTAGCGGCCTGAGAAAGCTATAAATATCGAAACAGGAACTGTCGGAACGATGAAAGAGCAAATGAACTGGGTCATAATTTCGCGGCAAACTTTGATCTAGTGAGTTAGTTTTAATCACTTTAATCGCGGCAAGCTTTTATCTAGCAAGCTTTAATCTAGTGCTTTGAAAACTAAAAACTAATCTGCTCGAGGCCTTGCATTTGTTAGCCTTGTTGTGGAAGCATGTTTCGGAAGAAACAATTCAAAACTGTTTCAAGAAAGCTGGTTTCTCGTGTACCACTACAACCACAACAATAGAGGACATTGTAGCTAAAAAACCAAGTGACATGACGCAAACCGACTTCGAGGAGTGGATGGCAGTGGACAATAGCCTCCAGGTGGCTGCAAAGTTAACGGAGGCCGACGTCTGCTAGTGTCAATCTCTACTCTACAATAAGCACTGCACTAGTGCACATACTCGCTACAGACAATGTCATGATCGACAAGATTGTGTTCATTGTTTCTATTCCGGGCACCTCTCGAACGAACCATTTCTTTCAGGAAACCAGCCCGATGAGCTTAGCCGACTAAACGAATTTGGATAACAACCCTTAATGTCACATGATGATAATTTAAAAGTAAATAAAGATTAAATTTAAGAAATTTCTAATACCAAGCAAGTGTAAAATTAAATACGGATTTTTGTTAATGGCATATTAGTACTCCAAGAAATAAGTTGAAATAAAGACAAATAATACAACAAAAAACTTTTTTTTGTAAATTTGTAATTTGTTCTCAAGGTTTTAGGCACGATTGCATCACTATAGTTGTTTTCAAACAAATACAAATAAATTTGTTAAAAATTGTTTCAGCCGTAATTGCTTAGGATGGCGTTCAGCGTTCCAAATCGTGCACTTAAATATGTCAGCTTGAGTTAGGGTTGCCAACTGTGACAAGTTTCAATAAAGGACATATGGAAAATAGATATAAACATAATTTTCAATCCCATCTATATCACTATATATGCATCAGTGGCGTGCCGTAACCTCTGAGTCTGGCCATGCAATTTGCATGCCAAAATCTGATCATGAAAATAGGTATGTTATGGGTGTGAGATTGTAACTTTTAGTCGTAATGTCATGGTGATCAAGAACAATTTTCGCCCTAGATTTTTGATGATCTCTCTAAAAAAATGTTATCACTTGAAATTGTTGCCTGGTAATGCACTTTTTCTTCTAAAAATGCAGTGATCTCAAAAAAAAAAAGTCATCACTTCAAACCAGTCTCCGATTTCTTACTTTTCGTCCTAAATTCGCGGTATTGTCTAAAATAACGCAAAAAAACGGGTCTTCGTCTCAGATCTGCCTCAGATTTTATATCAAACAAGTAATATTTCTCATCGAATTGAACGATATCTACCTCATCGCGCAAAAGTTCGTTATGCAATTTCTAAAAATTTGGTCTTGCAACGCATGACTTGCATGCCCTGACCGCACGCTTCTGATATGCATCATAAAAAAATAAAAATAAAAAATAGTGTAAATCTTTTTATTTTTTAAAATAGTGTTTGGTTTGACTTTTTGCTGCTTTCAACAATTGAAGGTCATCTTTTGTTTTTTCAGCAAATTCTAAACAGCTGTCTTTGAAGTTAAAGTACAGGAATATGAAAAGCTCATTTTTTATTATTTCTGCAGAGCATCTGTTTCTTTCATTTCGCCATTTTGAAGAGATAACACTAAAAATCCTTTCACAGTATGCTGATAAACCATTTCTTCTAATGATTTAGAGGGGAGGGGCAAATAATTGTTTTTGAAAACAACTTGGAAAGTTGCTGGAGAACGTTTAGAAATATAAAAATGTTGATTCAGTGTTTGCAAAAATTAAATCAACTTTAAAATACACGTTCTAATCGCAAAATTAGCAGTAAGTAAAATGATATTTAAAATAAAGGACATTTCTGTACTTCATAAAGGACAAGGACGGAAAGGGTTAAATAAAGGACTGTCCTTTCCAATAAAGGACGGTTGGCAACCCTAGCTTGAGTCCACATTTGCTCTTCTATTTTATTCATCACAATTCTTTTTTTTTATTGACGTTCTTCTCACAATTCAACATAGTAACGTCGTATATGAATACGTGTGCCACTGTGACAGTCGATACGTGGGTCGAATGTCTCAACGCTTGCAAGACAGAATTCGCCAGCATGTTCCGAGGTCTATTTGGAACAGAATCGGTCAAGAACGTAAACAACCAGAACGCCTAGGAAAACCAACTAATTCAACACCGCATTGTGACTCAGCGATTGTAAACCATTTATTACATAAACCAAAATGTGCATCTCAATGTAATGACAATCAATTTTTTATTCTTTCTAAAGCACGATCCAATTTTCATTTATCGGTTTTAGAATCAATTTTTATAACTCTTCAAAAACCTAATTTGTGCAGACAGAAAGAGTTTATTTACAAACGTAAATTGTTATAAGTGTAAAATAAAGGAAAAAAAATCTTTTCAAATACTACATCAGTTCTTGAATTCATTTCAGCGAGACCTCCTGAAGAGAGCTAGACAAAAACGTTCAATTTTTTTCAAAACAGCTTTTTTTAAGGCTACTCAATAAGCAAAAGAGTTTTTAATGAAACATTTGCTTTTAAAAGCAAATTCTTTTTTTTTTAGTTTTTATTTCATCAATCAAGCAGCATGGCAAATACAGTAATTTATCCTCACTTTAAAGTCAATGAAAAGATTAATTCAATATAATTCATTCTTTGTAAATAATTTTTAATTTAATTTATTTATAATAGGTCTGGTGATTTGGCAATGAATGTTAAAACAGAAATGGTAATTATAACAAATGCATGATATAATAAGTTACAACAGTAAAGTTAAAATCAAGTTTGTGCTATGCAACACATAGCAGCCTATACCTTCAATAGCTTTTAATAAATTTATAAGTAATTTATTTTATATTTGCAAAATTAAACTAGTCTAAAAAATGTTTTATAAAATGTTTTAATTTAAGATACTTTAATTTAAAGCTTTTACTTTAGCGCTACCTAACGGAACTAGTAAATAACGACACAAAATCGTATAAAGCAAATAAACCGAGATTGATAAGTTCAAAAAAAGGATCTTAAATAAAATCGAAACACAATGCATTTCCCCATAACATAAAAGAAATACATACTTGTGCAAGATACAAGATCCAAATTGTTTCATGCCAACAATGTTTTGCCACTGGAAATCCTTTTTGATTAATATACGGCATGGTGGTCGAACTCAAATAAGTAGAGGGCCACTTTTCTTCATCCTAATAAAAGTGCTGGCCGCAATCTCCCAAAAAGTATAATTAAAAGTTAGACTTTTGTTAAATTTAAAATAAAAACAACATTTGCTTGTGTTATTAAGAGTGGTTACAATAATTGCAACACTTTGCGGCCTGCATTTTAAATATGCGTATGTTCGACCACCCTGATATACGGTAAACGTTTAATTACCGAAAATCAATACATGGGTTAAATTGGTTCAATACCAAAAAAACAACATACATTAATAGAGGAGGACAAATTTATGGCACGCGCAGATTTTTTACTGGCACGATCAATTTTTTGGACAAAGACAAGGAATTCTTTGGGTAAAATTAAATTTTTTTGGCACGGACAATTTAGAACAATTTCCCTATTAAATATGAGAAAGGCGAAATCGAATTGCAGGGAAGATCTTTTTTTTAGAGATTACCATGATTTTGGGAGAAAAATAGGTCCTACTTTACATGGTAATGTCTAAAAAAACATCTTCACTTCAATTCGGCACGGTACTAAGTTGATAAAAAATGTTTTATATATTTTGGCATTTACAAAAAAAGATTTGTCACCCCTGCGCTAATATCTTAATAAAACAATAATTGTATTAATTAGATTAATAATATTAAATTGCATAATTGCATAAATTAAAACAGCAAACTTCTGTTAAATTAATAATGTTTTAAAATTTTAATAATGTCGTCTTATCAGTACATCGAAGCATTATCAAAAAGCAATACACAAACTATATTGGTCCAATACCACAGAAACGGTAAACTTTGTATTGTGTTGCGACATCAAAACTGTATCAAATCGATAATATTTTTCCAATTTAATGCCGTTTCATTAATACATCAAAATCATTATCAAAAATCAATACACAAACTATGTGGGTCACGTACCGTAAAAACTGTACGATTTTATGTCACGTTACAAAACTCTAACTGCGCTGGAGCAACATTGTTTTACCAATGTTTAACAAAATTTTTAAACCAACTTTAAATTAAAAATACTTTACAAAAACTGTATTGGACCAAAACTGTATAGTACATACCAGTGGCGGCTCGTGGCTTTCATTAATGGTGGGGCCAGCAAAACAATTTTTGAAATGTCAAAAAGTTCCATTCATAGACTACCTAAATTCAAAGGCGGGGTAAATAAATTTTTAACAAAAAATGCAATATTCAACTCTAGCCTTTATTTGTATAAGTAGCCAGCTTTTCGGTCCTTTATCTGCGCGAAAATGTTGATGACTTTGTTGTTGTAATCTCTGATTTTGCTAATATACTCCTTATGTATCGACAGGCAAGCGAGGCTGTTCAGTTTGTCTTGCAACATGGTGTTTTGAAGATACGTTTTTATTCGCTTCATTGTGCTGAAGCTTCTCTTTGAGTCAGCAGTTGAAATTGGTGTCACAAGAACAATTTCAAGCAGTTTAGACACTTCAAAAAATATTTCATCAAGTCCATTTTCATTTATGAATTTTAATAGCTCGCTAATATTGGAAATTCCACTAAAATTATCATTTGCATACAAAACGGACAATTCACACTTCAGTTTATCTTTATTAAGCATTGCGTAATTCGAAGCAATTTCTTTAACATAATTGTCGGGAAGAGTTTCTATAAAGCTCAAATTCAGCTGGATTCACTACGGAAAATGAACGAAATTTATCCGAAGATCCGAAGTTTTCTTTAACTTCCTCTGTGATTGTATCACATGCTTCCGTTACACATGATTGCAATTGCAAATGAGAAACAGATGCATGAGTTGCAGCTCTTCTAGAGTTGCAGCGACCTAAATTCAAACGCATGTAACGTGATTGAATCACAATGCTAATAGTCTTAACCTTTTAACCTTTTTTCCTTCGCCAAAAAGGTAAGCGCAGCAAAATAACAATAAATCACGTTACCAATAACTGATAAACAACCACAGCTGTGAAAAAACATGTGCTGAGAAGCAGAAACTGCTGTCTCACAAAAGAATGCAACACATCACCCAATATCAACTGAATAACAACTAATTTTCTAAGGCTGCACACGGGCTGGCGCAGCTAACGTCTATTTATAAGTTACGATTGCTGTTTGGGCCAGATATCGCTGGCCCCAATTTCGTGCTATTGCCAGCACAATAAAATCTTCACAAAGCGCGGCACGTGAGTTGGTTGGCTTTAGGTGTAAATGTATAGGAGTAAACGGGCCAAAATATGTGGGCCTCTCTGCATCGTTTTGAAGAGACTTCTTACTAACCAATTTGTTTCCTTATTCAAATAGAAAACCAAAATATTTGTTTTACCAAAATTATTCTTTAACAAATTATTTCTTTATTTTAAGTTGAAGTTAAAATACCTTATTCAAATAGAAAAAAAATTTAAACTGTCGAATTGAAAACGAACTCAAACTCACAAAATTAAAGCAAATTAAACTGTACAATTGATCACGCTTAAGCCAAAAAAGGCAGGCGCAGCTAACGTCTGCTTATAAGTTACGATTGCTGTTTGGGCCAGACATCGCTGGCCCCAATTTTGTGCTATTGCTAGCATAGTAAAATCTTCACAAAGCGCGGCGCGTGAGTTGGTTGGCTTTAGGTGTAAATATATAGGAGTAAACGGGCCAAAATATGTGGGCCCCTCTGGATCGTTTTAAAGAGACTTCAGGAAATATTTGAAAATATTTCTCGTTGTTTTTCTGTTAACTGTTATCTTGGCATGCATGTAAACATTTTGATATTTAATATAGGGTTTTTCTTTAGAAATTCACATATAATTAGTCAAATTTTTAGTGGGGCCCGGCCCCTGTGGCCCCTATGTACGAGCCGCCACTGGTACATACTATATTAATTTATACAAAAATACGATTCTAAAACTATAATTAGTCCAATACCACAGAAACAGTAATCATTTGTATTGTGTTCTGACATCAAAACTGTATCAAATCGATAATATTTTTCCAATTTAATGCTGTTTTATTAGTACATCAAAATCATTATCAAAAATCAATACACAAACTATGTGGGTCACGTACCGTAAAAACTGTACGAATTTATGTCACATTACAAAACTCTAACTGCGGGGGAGCAACATTGTTTTACCAATGTTTAACAAAATTTTTAAACCAACTTTAAATTAAAAATACTTTACAAAAACTGTATTGGACCAATATAGTACATACTATATTAATTTATACAAAAATACGATTCTAAAACTATATTGGTCCAATATAGTGCATACTATACTAATTTATACAAAAATACGATTCTAAAACTATATTGGTCCAATAATGTTTGCTTATCTTTTTCCGATACCGATACAACCGATACTGTACTATACTGAAACAGTATCCGGCCAATAACCTTATGTTTCCTGGGCTGGGATAGTAAAAGGATAAACCCCCGGCCCCAGTCCTGTTTGTGTCTGACCTGGAGTGGATGCCCTTCAAACGACGACGACGAGTTTGTTGAACAATCTGGTCAAAAACTCTATCCTCATCTTTCCCATGCACTTTCAAACTTCTATTGGCAACTCATTTGGCCCAACTGCTTTACCTTTTTTCATCCTTTATAGTGCGTTTTTTACTTCTCTACTGACACAATTTACCTCTTCGTTAGCCACTTCTGCTTCCTCTGTCCTAGGGTCTCTGTTATTTTTCTCGTTTATCAGTTTTTCAAAGTACTCCTTCCATCTTTTTAACACTGCCTCCGAATTTACCATAACATTACCGTTTTCATCCTTTACCCTCATGTGCTGTACATCTTATCCTGCTCTGTCTCTCTGCCTAGCCAATTTGTACAACTCTTTTTCACCTTCTTTTGTTTCCAATCTAGTATACAAATTGTCATACGCACGTCCCTTTGCTATTGCGACTGTCTTCTTTGCCTTATTCTTTTTTTCTTTGTATATCTTTTTAGTATTTTCATCTCTTATTTTGTCCCATGCTTTCTTTGCCTCTTTCTTTTCTTTTATGCTCTCTTAAACTTTCTCATTCCACTACCATGTCTCCCTGCCTCCTTTTCGTTTCCCAAATGTCACTCCCAGTACAGTTTCAGCTGTTTTTCTTAGCATTTCTGTTGTTTTGTCCCACTCATCAGGTAACCCATCCTTGCCTCACAGAATCCTGGTCACCTCTTGTCTAAACGCTTCTTGACAGCTTGTCTCCTTCAGTTTCCACCATCGTATGTTTGGATTTACTTTCTTTGCTTTTTTCTTTTTCACCATAAGAGCTATTTTACATACCACCATACGGTGCTGCTTTGCGACAGACTCATTCACTATTACCTTACAATTGCACATTTCCTTCAAGTTCCTCCTTCTGCACATCACATAATCTACTTGGGTACTTTTTCCTCCACTCTTATACGTCACCCTGTGTTCATCTTTCTTCTTGAAATAAGTGTTGACAATCACCAAATCCATCGTTTTTCCAAAATCCACAACCATTGATCCTTCCTTATTTCTTGTTCCAGCCCCCGAACCTCCCCATTATTTCCTCATCCCCTATGTTTCCTTCGCCCACATGTCCATTAAGATCTGCACCAAGTACTATTCTCTCTTCTTTTGATATACTTTCTATCAACCCATCCAGGTCTTCCAAAAAACATTTTTCTCCCCCATGCTGTTGTTAACCTGTGGAGCATATGCGCTTATTATATTTAGGCATAGGTGGGCACGAAAGTACCGCGGTACTTTTATTCGATACTTTTGAATTATCCAATTTAATAGTAATAAAAAAACTATTTTTGAAATTTTTTTTGTATTTTTATTTTTGAATTACACTATTTTTGAATGTCAATTGAAATTCAATGTATGACAGAGTTATAACTATTAAATTGGATTATTCAAAAGTACTGTGTAAAAGTAACGCAGTAACGCGGTACTTTTACTCGGTACTTTTGAATAATCCAATTGTAATGAAAAAACTGTTTTTTTTTATTTTATTTTATTTTTTATTTTTGAATTACACTATTTTTGAATGTCAATTGAAATTCAATGTACTGTATATGACAGAGAAGTTAATAGTTATAATTATTAAATTGGATTATTCAAAAGTACCGAGTAAAAGTACCGTGCCCACCTATGTATTTAGGATGGACCCATTTACCTCCAGCTTCATGACCATTAGTCTGTCTGACACCCTCTTCACCTCCAGAACACTTTCAGCCAGCTCCTCACTCACCACTATCCCTATCCCATTTTTTCTTCCATCAGCTCCGTTGTAAAATATTTTGCATCCACCTCCAATGTTCCTTGCTTTACTACCTTTCCACTTTGTTTTCTGTAGCACAGTATGTCTACATTCCTTCGCTCCATCATATCTTCCAGCTCTCTTCCCCTTCCAGTCATCGTTCCAATATTTAAAGTACCCACCCTTATGAGTGAGCGTCTTTCTTTCCCCGCTTCTCGCTGCTTCTTCACTCGAGTGCTTTTATGCAATGAAAAAAAATAATTTTTTTTTATCAGCAAAAACTAACATTACTTCCATAAAAATTGAAAAACCTTTTTAAAAAATTTTCTGTTTTTTTAGCATTTCTGAAAATACAAAGAGAAATTGATATTTTACTGCAATTTTTGATAATCTAATTATGATGTTATTTTACGCAACAATAAAAAAATAAAACGCAAAGGCGCACTGTTGGAGGCTCTCCTCTATTTAGTTTTTGTAGCATTTACTGTTAGTTTATTCGCAATCATTCATTCATCAATGTTTTTAAGTTAAGATTAATTTTGGAATACACCGATTGTATTTTTACCAGTAGTAAAGAAGTTAGTATCATAAGCAAACGATACAGTTATGCTGAAATCTGAGTAGTTTCTACAATCGTTTACACAAAGTCTAAATAAAAGAGGACTTAAAATTGAGCCTTGAGGTACCAAGCTAATGATTGGCTTAATAGTTGAAAAAAGACAGTTATTGAATCGCACCAGTTGCGTGCATCCTGATAGATATCTTTTAAACCATTCGAATGCATACCTTGTGGCATGTCCGGGGCAAGTTTTGACGAAGATTCCAATAATCATAAAATTAAAATTCCAAAATAAATACTTTTTTGCCCATGCCCAAAAAGCAAATTTTGTAAACCCAGCAAGGAAACCGTTTCCCGATCGGGAAAAATGCGCCAGTCAGGGAAACGTATTTTTCTCGATCGGGAAACACGACACTAGTGCGGCGAGGGTCGTGTCTAATTCGAAGAAAAACCGATTGGAGTGAGAGTAAAAAGAAACAAAACTAGTTGCTCTAAGGGATAAAAGGAGGAACAAACATTGCGCAAATTGTTCTTGCGGGCCCAAAATTTTTGGAATTTTAAAAAATTTTTCAAGATGGCAAAGAAGAATTTAGTTTCTTTTAAACCAACTACTTTCTCTCAAAAACTAACCCTGTATCTCTCTAAAACTAACTCTCACTCCAATCAGTTTTTTTCGAATTAGACACGACCGAAGGCGAGTGGTCCCCTTCTTTACTGTTCAACAGTAATTTGATATTTCAGTTCTAAATGCTATTTTGTTAATTGATTACTTTTTTTTATATAGACTACTTTGGCACATGTACGAGTAGTAATTACAAAAAAATGGTTTTACTTAATGAATTTTTATGATGTAAAAAAAATTATCAGTAGTATTGTACTGTTATACCTGCGATCTGTCTATGTAAAGGTTTGATGAAGAATCAATATCTGTATGATAAGTTGCAGAAAAACTGCTTTATCTCTATTTTACGTTACTCTTTGTTAATTTAGCTGACTTGCTTTTTCATAATAACTTGTTTATCAATCAAAAACAATTTAGTTTTAACAGTATGACTTTTAGTCAAGTATTTTGACAATTGTTAAAAATATTTAAGAATCTGATTTTTTTAACAATTTTTTGTTTGGTTAATTTTTAAAAAATTTCTGAGTTGGTATTTCATTTTGCTTTAGACACCTTTATATTGTTTTTTTTAATTCAATTGAAGTTGAATGCAATATGAACAGAAGCAACAAAATAAGAAAGCAAAAGAACAAGATGAGGTGATAGTATTTGAGAGAAATGGTGGCAGGTAAAAAAACTGCTCAAAGGTTATATAATTTAAGGCTTATGACTCTTCAGTCAATAAACCTTTTTATAAAAAATTGGGTCTCTTCAAGAACTTACTGAAAGCAATTTTCTATCGTGAAACTAACCTAAATGCCTCTGTGGTTACCATCGCTTTGTGAAAAACCTTTTTTCTCTTGGTTTTTTCTTTATTCCACCCTAATGCTAAAAGGGAGATTCCAGGTTAATTTCACTGAGAAAAATCATTTATGCTGACTATTTGAAGAGACCCAAAAAATTTGGGTTTCATTCATCCTTTGCCAGTACTAACCATGCAGGTTTTGGGGATTTCCCAAAATTTAAAAGATTATAAAGTAAGCACAGTGAATAGTGATTGAGATCCAAAAATTTTATTTGCTTTTATGTTTAATACATCATGTTTTATTTGTTAGACGTTGAAAACCTATTTAAAGTATGCAATAAAATAGATTAACAGTGAAAATCAATTGCATGCATACAAAAAATAGATTGGTAATTTTAACTTTGGTAAGCTGGAAAACCGGAAATATTAAATATAAAAAATGTAGAAGCACAGCAAGAACAATCATAAGTTGTCAAATCAGACGTCAACAGTCAACAAAATAATGTGCTAAACTGATAAAATTTCAAATTACAAAAATAATATAGACATAAATCACCTAACAGATAAACCACAAGCATTTATTTAGTGTGTTGGGTGTAACTACTTTTTCTTGCACAATAAGTTCCTGGCTCAATGCTTGTCTCAATTTCATTTCAATGTCTTTAAGACTGCAACAATATTTGTTTTTATGGCTGTCAATGTTTGAAAAATCTGACTCAAACAAGCAATCATTGAAAAAAATTGACAGAATGATTGGCAACTGATGCTGCACATATTGGGTCTTGTTTACTTTTTGCCATTACTAACCTTGCAGGCTTTATAATTTTTCCAAAATTTAATAGTCGATTGGCAATACAAAAACTTTAAAAATTGTGTTCATTTCTTGAAGACTTGTGTCAGATGAAAAGTCTTCAAGAAATGAACACACTTTTTAAAGCTATCCTAAGATTTGAAAGGTAATGAATTTTTCTTGGCAAATGATGAATGAGAACCCAAATGCTTTGCTATATTTCTTTTCTTTTATAAATATACTGTTGTTTTTTTCAATAAATTTGTGTGTTTTAGATGCAGAAGTTCAGGTCTTATCGGAAAAAGTAACAGTTTCTTCTTTTGTTTCAGCTTTATCTGTATTGTCATTTTTCCATCATTTTAACCACTTATTTACTTTAACTGTTCAATATAATTTGACTTCAACTAACTCAATAGTTAGAATGTGCACTCTCTGCTGAAATTAGGATGTTGAATGACTATATTAGATTCTGTTCCAAACATAACAGATTCTACTATCATGCAATAAAACTGCCAAAGCAACAAAATAAAAGAAAAATGTCCAGGTGCCTATTAATGAAGTATTTATTTATTATTTTTTGCTTGTGTATAACATAGTCAGTTTATAGATGTGTTGATGTAATCTGCTAATTGATTCCTGTTTTAGTCCTTACTCATAAGGTTTGTTTAGAAAAGTTTTTATATTTGTTTATGGAAATCAGAAAACTACAATTGCAAAGATGTAACACTTTATTAAAAATTAATGTCTCTTTGACCCATTTAGTTTGTTATGTGACCTCTAGTTTGGAAAGCCTTTTCATAATTTGTCATAATTCAAAGTATTAGTAAAATCTTATTAAAAACAATATATATATATATAATAGTAAAGAGATGCATCTAATTCAAAGCAAGCAATGTTTCCATTGAGAAATTCCTTTTTGATAAAATTCTGGAGCTTGTCTAGTCAACCAGATCACAACCTCCCTTTTCACTTCAAGTATAGACTAAAATCTTGTTCCTTTTAAATGTTACTTCAACTTGGAAAATAAAAAGAAATCACTAGGAGCTAAATCAGAACTGTAGGGAGGGTGTGAAAGGATTTCCCAGCAAAACTCTTATAAAATTGTCCTCACAGGCATGGCCGTGTGTGCTGGAGCATTGTCATGATGGAACAAAATTTGACAATGGAGCTTTCCTTGTTGCTTCTTGGCCAATGTAGTCTTCAGCTTTCTCAAAACTCTTATAATAACTTGCAGTGATGGTTTTCTGTCCTTCAAAAAAGTCTAACAAAATGATTTCATCTTTATTCCAAAAAATAGTCGCCATGATTTTTTGAGCTGACTTTTCTGCTTTAAATTAATAGGCCCTGCTGATCTTCTTGGTAACCATGGTTTAGACTTGGCTTTCTGGGTCATACTATTAAATCCATGTTTTATCATTAGTTATGACTTGTTCAAAAAAATTTGACTCATTTGCTTCAATTCTAATCAGAAGGGTTAATGAAAGATCTGATTTTAAATTCATTTAATGTTGCTGCATTTAGGGACCCAATAAGAAGAAAGTTTGCTGAAACCAAGAACATCAGTTAGAATTGAAAAAGTTGACTGAGCTGAAATGCCTAGTTCATTGGCAATCAGGGTTGGCATTAAAAAACCCACCCAAAAAATCAAATAAAAAACACCTAAAAAACCCAATAAAACCTGACCTCAAATAGGTTATTTTTTTAAAATTTTTTATTTTTAAGGCATTTACAAGCATTTTATATCAATTATATTAATAGTAATAGTATTACTGAACATAGTAGAAAAATAGATGTACAGTGGTGGCAAAAAGTTTAGCAACACTTGAAAATCTATTAAAAAAAAGCGAAAAACTAATTAAATTTGGCCTAATGGAATACAATTGACTGTTTAAAATATTCAAATATGCATTTTTTTATTTGTTTGAAATGTTAAAATCATTTACTTGATTAATTATTTATAATTATTAATTTTTTAATTATCTTGAGCAAAATGACACCTGGACAAAAGTATAGCAACACGTTAATTTTTTTTTTTTTTTTTTCAAATTTTCATCAACATTATTAATATTTTGTGCTATAACCAAATTTTTTTATCACAGCCTTACATCTCTTTGGCATAGAATCAATGATTCTTTGACAAAAACTGAGATCAATGAAATTGTAGCACTCAATCAATTTTTTTGAGATCATTCTTGTTTTCCGAATTTTTTGAGCTCAGATCGAATTTAATTTTGCGCCAGATGTTCTCAATCGAGTTTAGATCTGGGCTTTGGGTCGGCCAATCCAAAACTTTTATTTTAAGATTCTTGAAAATCTTTGAAATTGATTTGGCAGTGTGGATGGAGGCATTATCCTGTTGAAAAAAATGTTCTTTCTGCCCATGGTCTTTTTCATGAATGGACTGACAGTATTTCTGACAAGCTGTCCATATCTGGAAGCATTCATCCTGCCCTCCAATTCGACCATGGGTCCCATCCCGTGCCAAGAGAAACAACCCTAAATCATGACAGAGTTGCTACCTATTTGTACCGTGGGCCTGGTGCACTTGATGACCAGACAACATGCTAGACCAAACACATGACCAGACAACATTGACATTTTTCCGTTGAGGATTGGAAAAATGTGTTGTTTTCCGATGAGAGCAAGTTTGTCAGAGTCCACAGCAGCAGCAGAGTCTATGTGCGGCGCATAGTGGGGGAGGTACACTCCATCAAGTGCACCAGGCCCACGGTACAAATAGGTAGCAACTCTGTCATGATTTGGAATTGTTTCTCTTGGCACGGGATGGGACCCATGGTCGAATTGGAGGGCAGGATGAATGCTTCCAGATATGGACAGCTTGTCAGAAATACTGTCAGACCATTCATGAAAAAGACCATGGGCAGAAAGAACATTTTTTTCAACAGGATAATGCCTCCATCCACACTGCCAAATCAATTTCAAAGATTTTCAAGAATCTTAAAATAAAAGTTTTGGATTGGCCGACACAAAGCCCAGATCTAAACTCGATCGAGAACATCTGGCGCAAAATTAAATTCGATCTGAGCTCAAAAAATTCGGAAAACAAGAATGATCTCAAAAAAAATTGATTGAGTGCTACAATTTCATTGATCTCAGTTTTTGTCAAAGAATCATTGATTCTATGCCAAAGAGATGTAAGGCTGTGATAAAAAAATTTGGTTATAGCACAAAATATTAATAATGTTGATGAAAATTTGAAAAAAAAAAAATTAATGTGTTGCTATACTTTTGTCCAGGTGTCATTTTGCTCAAGATAATTAAAAAATTAATAATTATAAATAATTAATCAAGAAAATGATTTTATCATTTCAAACAAATAAAAAAATGCATATTTGAATATTTTAAACAGTCAATTGTATTCCATTAGGCCAAATTTAATTAGTTTTTCGCTTTTTTTTAATAGATTTTCAAGTGTTGCTAAACTTTTTGCCACCACTGTATATACTTACATATCCTAATAACATGCTACCAATTGATAAATATGTTATTCATAATTAATGTCAGTCAAGAGAGTGGAAATAAAACTGCAACTTCAATTCAATTCATCAATTTATTTCCATTTTACACAAAAATCAAAACAAGCATTTTACTGCATTTGCCACTAGTTGGATAAGTAGGCTTAAATAAATGTTTCTAGTTAACCTATTATGAAAAATACAAGAGAAACTTCCAACAAAAATTAAAAAATTGCCAGGAATTAGAAAGAGAAACGAAAACTTGTTTTTAATTTCTATACTGTCTATATATTTTAACAAGTTTCTGTGCCTTGTCACTGCCCAACTTATTCCTTATCTTAGACCAGACAAGTCCAAATGATGAGGATACTCTTTTAATTGATTCTGAGCTAGCAGGGCATGTTTTGAGTTTTGAAAAGAATTTACAGAAACCTTGAGACAGTTTTTTTGTCTGCAGTGCTAAAGAAAACATTTTGTTTTGATCAAAGTGTCCAATGGCTGCCTTCTGCAGTGGATTTCTTAAAATAAAATTTAAGTAGAAGATATTTGAATTTTTTCCGATAACTACATTGATATTATATTCTTCATTCCCACCACTAAATAGAAATATGAATCACTAAATAAAGTATGCCTAGTGAGTAGTGACCAAGATATCTCTGGCTTACTCCACAGACACATGCAGTAAACAAACACCTAATGCCTGTAGTGTCTGGTGCTATACTGAACTGCAATGGCCAATATTGTATGTAGCTGGTTTGGCTGCTCTTGTGGAGCACTAGTGCATGTGATCTGTTACCCTAACTTAATGCTCATCCAAAGGCATCAAGCTACCTATTATGTTTGATTATAATCATTCTTAGTTGATGTGGCAAAAACTGGTGTGCACTATGCCCATTTCTCAATATACAGTGAGAATTATAAGTATATGTTCTATACAATTTGGTGGGACAAATCTGAATGCAAGTTTGATGAATTTACTGATAATAATTGTTTATTATATAGGCTACACCTAATGACCTTGTCAGTATGTCAAAAAGTAAACATATCAGCCTATTTGTAATTTGTATTGATATTTGTTTGAATTTATTTACCATTCCTCACTTTATTAGTCTCTTTTATATTTTCTTTTTTAGTAAAATGTCTCAAAAATAATTTAAGTAATAATAAAATATAAAAATTAATAAAACTCAGTAAAATCTAAAAAAAAAAACAATAAAACCTTTTATGCCAACCTTGTTGGCAATCTCAATTACTGTTATTTGTTGATCTTCCTCAAGAAGATTCCTGGCAAGCTCAATATTTTGAGCATTTTTTGATGTTGATTGCCTTCCCAATAAAACCTGCTGGTTTTTTTTTTTTAAAAACCCAGAATTTTTCCAACCCTGTTGGCAGTCTCAATTACTGTTGTTCATTGATGTTCCTCAACATGATTCCTGACAAGCTCAACGTTTTGAGCATTTTTAATGTTGATTGCCTTCTTTCTCTTGGGTCATCTTCAAGCTCATTCATACCATCCTTGAATTGTCTGATCCAACAATAAACAGTGGCTCTAGAAGGTGAAGGGTCATTTTGCAATGCTTCATTGATTTCCATAGGTTTCCATCAAAGTTTTGTTAAAAATTTGATGTTTGCTCAAACTTTAAATTGGCTCATTTTGGACGGTCAAAAAAGTTGGTTTTTAATATATAACCTGGACATTAAATAACAGATTTGGAATGCTGTAACTTGTCAAATTTGTTTATAAGTCAGCAGTGGTACAATTTAAAGTCTTTTTGTTACACTATTTTGACTCAGTTTTAATTTATGTCATTTGTCTTAGAACTTTTTGAATGGCCCTCGTATATATAATGGAATTGAATTATTTTCTTTATTTAACTTTACTATTTTTGATTTTTCTTGTTTCTACTATTTCAAGTTTTTAGGTTATCTTTTATGAATTTCAAGAATCTTGCATTAGCAATTAAAATTAATTTGGTTATTAAAGCAATGTTATTAAGTAAATATATATAAGGTATAGTTTTGTAAAAGTATGCAAGAAACAAAGCATACACGAAGTATGTTTCTCATTCGAGCTTTAGAGCGTATTTTGGCTGATAAAGAATTACGACGTTCTCAAAATTCCCAGCTTAAAAAAGCATGTCAAACAGCTCTTGGTAAGTTGTTAATGTTTTTTCAAACTTAATAGTTTTATTTATAAAAAATATTGTCAAAAATATATATTTATCTATTTCAAATAATCTGTTTACGTTGCAATTTTTCTGTTGTATTCCAATTCCAGAGCACTGCATTAAGTACATACCTTATATTCCAATAAAGGAAATAATTGTTACAATATATTTTCAAATAATTTTAAACCTTATATTGTTGTTTCATTTTGTGCCTTTTTTAAAATCTCGTGGTCTTTATGTTGGTTAGACTGTACTTATAACATTGACTTTCTATGAAGTCACTATTTTTTATTTACTGGTACATTGTGTTGAAGAAAAGGTAGTGTGAGAAATTTTTCCCCAAAAACATGAATTTTTTACTTTCTGCTAATATTTCACATTTTTTATCATGGTAGAAATGGTTTTAAAAATTCAAACATTTGAATTTTTAAAATACTGTTCAGTATATAGTAAAGTATATTGTTTTTTCAATCAAGTTGTTTTTAAGAACTTGTTTACAAAAGTTTTTTCATTGATTCATTGATGTTGTCAAAATTTTGTAGACTAAATCTTCTGCTTTAATAAAATTTGGCAGCACTTTGAATATTATCATATACTCAGTCAAATTAAAATTTGTTTGTCCACCCATGTTTGCAAGTTTGAGTGATAGCCAGAAATTAAACAATCAAAAAGTAGTTTTCAACTGTTCTACAATTTTCTTGTTGGTGGTTGGTAATTCATGTGCCCACGATGATGTTTACAAATAAACAAAAAATAGTATGAAAAGATGCATTAACAAATTTTTTAACAAAATAATTTAGGAGAGTTCAGTAATTCCATCATGCCACCATAAACAATGTACAAATTTCTTTGCAACATTGTCTATTATAACAGCCTGATTATGATATTAGTAAATAGTACTTTTATATTTTTAAAAAGTTATTTGTGTTTATTGTGCTGGTTTTAGTGGTTTTTTCCTATTCCTAATTCCTTCCTTCCTATTCCTATTCCTAAAAGACTAAAAATTTGCAAATAAGGTACTTGATAACTGGCTATTTACCTTGAGCATATTTTTGATTGTTTTATTTCAAAGAAATAATTGTACAAAAATGTTGCTTGGATTTTGTAAATTTTAGTAGCTGAGGTTTTTGACTCACTTGGTTAAATGAAATGTTTACCTTTTTTAATTTAAGTATGAACTAAAATGCAATCAAAAGACAGCAGCAGAATGCAACCAAAAAAAAGCAGACAATTATTGCTTGGTTATTAGTCAACTTTGTAAATTAGTAAAGACAAACAAATTTTATATCTGCTGGAGTAAAAATAAAACACTTCGGTGCTGAAATTTTTGCAATATGAAATCATTTAGACTTTTTGATATAGTTGTCTCTGTTTAAAAAATAGAATGTTTTTTTTTATTTTTCAACATTAAGTAATTGGTAATACTTTTAGAAAATTATTTTCTAATGATTCTTACTTATAATACAGATTATAAATGTATCTATTAATCTTCTCACTTTATTTAAATTTTCTTGAGCTTATTTCACTAGCATTATTTTTACAGATGAAATTAAACAAGATCTTGACCATGACAGGTACAGTTCTGTAGATTATAGACTTTATTTTTATATTGCTTTTTCATTAGTGTTTGTATGCTTTTAGAGAAGTCTCAATAAAATTATTTAAATTGAATTGAATTAAACACTTTTTTCTTGTTATCAATCTATTTTAAGTTTAAAACTACTTCATTTATTTGATATATTTAAATAATTAAGTCATATATTTAATATCCATAACAAAAATCATGAATTTAGTTGCTCTATTTGCGTATCATTTAGATATACTGTATTTACTCATACCGTAATCTAACGTATATTATTTAGTTCTGATGATCCTCCAAAATCTCCTCATACTATAATCGAAGCTGATCGGTACTTTTTAGTGTTTGAAATGGCATGCAAATCAAAGTCTCCTAGTATTATCAGCATTTCTCTGGATTGTTTACAAGTTGGTGTTGGTTTTATATATCTTGTCAATTATGTATATTCTAAAAACTGGCAAAATCATGGAAATTAAAACAAAGCTAAAACCCAACAGACTGTTTCACCCATAAAAGGGATCATCAGGGGTATCTAAATGAAGTAAAATAAAATAAAGTTAAGATAAAACCGCCAAAAATTCAATAAGAATTGAAAATTGAAAAAAATTGAAGAAACTGAAAAAACTTGAAAAACACTTATTAAGGTTGGAACATTCCATCACGGACTCTGCTATGCTAATCTGATTAAGATCAGTGAGAAAATACGAGAAGTAGAAAAAAGCGCGCGAAAGAAATACAAATACAAATATTATTTTAAAATTTTAAAATAATGAATTAAATTTTGAAATAATATTATTTTAAAATTTTAAAATTTTGAAATAATATTTGTATTATAATAATATAATATTTATATAATAAATAATATTTAGAAATAATATTATCAACACGGGGGCAAAGTATGCAACCTCTGTCTGGCAGAAAAATATGCAATCCTAACTGCTAATGATGACGCGCTGTTAAACAAACTAACTGAATTCGTTAATAAGTGTACATAAAAATAAATACAAATTGATCAACGTCAACTTAAACTTTGATTTGTGTTATATATTTTTTCATTTTTCGCCGTTTACAACGTCCTTCCTTAGCTGATACTCGAACTCATTTTAAAATTTTGAAATAATATTTGTATTTGTATTTCTTTTGCGCACTTTTTTCTACTTCTCGTATTTTCTCACTGATCTTAATCAGTTTAGCATAGCAGAGTCCGTCATGGGATGTTCCAACCTTAATAAGCGGTTTTGAAGTTTTTTCAGTTTCTTCAATTTTTTTCAATTATTTTTGGCAGTTTTATCTTAACTTTATTTTATTTTACTTTATTTAGATACCCCTGATGATCCCTTTTATGGGTGAAACAGTCTGTGGGTTTTAGCTTTGTTTTAATTTCCGTGATTTTGCCAGTTTTTAATTTCGAGCTCTAACTTTGTTATTGAGCACTTTTGAAGCACTGATTTTGCAACATTATTATATTTTATTCTATATATTTTTAATTTTTATTCTATTTTCGTGCTTTCATTATATATATACAATATTTTTTTATTTATTTATTTAGAAAATGATTCTATATGGGATACTGGTTGGTAATGCTCTTGATTCGTCTGCTCCTGGTAAACTTCTTATAGATCGTGTTGTTGATGCTATCTGCCAATGTTTTAATGGTCCTCTGACTGATGAACATGTTCAATTGCAAATAATAAAAGTATGTCAACTTTTATTTAGAATAGGATTTGCTTTTGTTGTGAGATCTTTGCTAAAAAGATATCAGTTTTTTAATGCAATTACTAAAACTAATCATGTGAACATTTTTTTAGAAAAACAAACAATTGGCCTTCCCTTGTATAACAATACATCAATGTCTAGTAATCTACAGTAATTCTTGAGTGTTACTTTTAACTTGATAACTTAAAACTTACAATTTTTTTACTTACTATATCTGATTTAATTGTTTTTTTTTTTATTATCTTTTAAGCTTTATCGACTTGTGTTCACCCAATTTTAAAATTAATGATTTTTTTACAAAAAACAATTCTCCGTTGCACCGTTTCTTGTCAGTGAGAAACAATAATCCTTTTTCCTTATCGGCAAGCATCCTGCTATATTGATACAAAATTTTTATAGGTTTTGTTGACTGCAGTGACCAGCAATAATTGCGAAATCCACGAAGGCACGCTTCTTCAAGCTGTTCGAACCTGTTATAACATTTACTTGGTGTCCCATAACACTGTGAATCAGGTAAACATAAGAGAATTCTCCGTCTGCTGAGATAACTTGGGCGGCAGACTTCTGTCGCGCTTACTTTAGAAGCATCTTGTCCACAATGAAATATTTCAACAAGTTTCACTGTTCTTGTATATAAAGTATTAAAATTCATTACCTTTACTTGCCTTTGAAAGCTCTTATTTTCAAGCTTTATTAAAAGTTGTTGTTTATATTCAGTATTAGTTTACGTTCGCTGAGTATTCTATGCGTGCGGAATTTATTCAGTTTAGATCGGCGAAAATTTTTGGTATTCTAGCTGTATTTTTTTTTTTTGTGAACTTGGAAAAAAAATGAAAGATTTTTTTTTGTCTTTAGACAACCGCGAGAGCGACGTTAACCCAGATGCTGAATGTGATCTTTTCAAAGATGGAAATTCAAGCTGTTAGTAGTTGTTTTTCTATTCAATTGTTAGTTTGTTTCCAAAACATATGTAACAAAATTGATTTATTTTGAAGCTGATAAAGCGATTCATCCAAAATTTTTGCAAATTGAATTTGTTGGTTATTATTATTTTTTTTTACGTTTAAAGCAGCTGATTTTTTTAGTGTTTTTTTTTTAGTTTTTTTTTTTTTTTTTTTTTGTAGGAAAAAGAGGAGTTGCTCGAAAAGAAACGTCATAAGGTTCACCTTGATTTGATTGTAAGCATGCTTAAATTTGTCTAGGAGATTTTTGAATATTTTGTTTTATTTTTGAATATTTTTCTGCCTACAAGTTGTATAAGTAATTGATTAAGTATAGAAGTATTGGACATATGTTAATGGTTTGTACCACAACTTTTTAAAACAGTTTTTACTTTTTTTTACTGTTTTATTGAAGCATTATTCCGTGTTCGTATTAAAAGTGTGTTAGCTTTTTATTGATCATTATTAATATACTGTAGTTCAAGATTTAATGTTGATGTTTTCTCTGCCTTGTTTCTGCAACAGTAAATATTGTTTCAATTTTACTTTTTTTTACAGGAAAATCATGCAAATGAGTGCCTTTCAACGCCCGACCAAAATGGAATTTTAGACCAAGGTGTGCTTTTGGGAAATTTTAAACATTGTTAAAAGTTTTAATATATATTTTTCAAGATTAATTTTTGAATTAAGACCTACGTTAACTTAATTACTACGGTAAATTTCTAATCCCGTTTTGAGTTTACTTTTGAACAGCCTCTGACCATGTTACAGTAATTCTATATATCATCGAATTGAAGAAACGGTTGGAGTTGAAATCTTTGTTCTTTTTATATAAAATCTTACATGTCGACGTGTGGTTGCAAATCATATAGTTTTGGTTTGAGTAAAATTACAGTCTTTTGAATCGATTTAAACCTCGATACGTTTGACACCGAGATACTGTTTCATTTGACGCTCTCTCAGGCAATAAATACATCTTCAATATCTTTACTTCTATTCGAGTAAAAATACAATTTTTAGGATTTACTCCCCCAATTGTTTGCGTTTGATTCCAATCGGAAATCATGTGTGATTTGACTTTATTTGGATGCTGTACGAGTATTGAATTTTGTCGTTTTCACTTGTTTTTTGGTCGCTTATTTTTTGGGAAATTTTGTTTGCTTTTTTAAATGTTTTCTTGAAACCACTTTAACGAGATCGCTTTCGAAAACTTTAGTTTTTTCGTGATAATTAGAACACTGTACATGCGGCAATGGTCTGTACTTTTGTTTCTGTGATCGCCGTTGTAAAAGCTGTTCCATTTTTTACAACACATATATCTTGTGCGACTTGATCATTTTGCTCGTAATAGAATATCCCATCACCGACTAGTGATTATTATTTTATTGAAAACGAACTTCTTCCGATTGCAAAATAATTTCCTCGATGTAAGCCTATTTATCAATAGTAGCGCCGCTTTATCATATCAAGCCAAGTGCATGTGTTTATTGGTGTCACATCTATGCTTGCTGAAGTGCGGTTGGCTTTTTCGTGGCCAGTTTTGGAGAAGCGATGTGCGACGAATCGGACCCGTTCAATTGTACTGTGTATGGTTTTCTCATACTACATTACTTTTTCTCAAAAAACCGCGAACCATTACATGAAGTGCATATCTTTATGGAATGTCTTAAGACGCTAAGCTTCTGTCTTTATGTGATTGCAATACTTTTGCTTCTCATTAAATCTCAATAGATCGATTTTTAATAATATCAATATTTAAGTCTCGAAATTTGAAGATTTTGTATAATTTTCGGCATCACCTACTGTAAAGCACCGTTACATTAACATAACTTACATCCAACTCTCCACCACACGATGTGTTGCTTGATTGACCGGTTTTATTTTCTAGACGAGGCGCCCGAGAGCGATCGTGACATGTTTTCTGCGAATAACATCGCCAATCACGTGACTCTCCATCCCGTGTACGGCGACGCCACTGAATCGGAAAATGGCGCTGTTCACGGTGACGAATATTTCTATTGATGTTGCCTTTATGTGCTCCTTGACATTTTACTTAGCGATGTAATTTTGTATGACTTGCATTCATTTTATTGTCTCATGGCATCATTCCATTGTTGTCGGCGAGTTCGATACCTTATGAATTACTCAAATTATGATGATTTTTTTAAAGATATTCGTTCCATTTACAACATAATGTTTTTTATCTTTTTTACTTGATTGCGGTTGAATTCTTGAGTGAGAGGTTTTTACAAAATTAATATTTTAAATTATTAAACGAACAGCTTAACCTTTTTACAAAACGAAGCTTTGGTGTTTCCATATTATTGAAGCTTGACCGTGGCAATTTCTTTAATTAATAATCCATAAAACCTTTTAATCCGTACGAGCTGGGAGGCAGGAGGGCAATTGCCCCCTCAAGCCTAAAAAATCAATTTTTTGGGCACCAGCGACAAACTACTTGCGCAGGACAAGGTTTTCTTGATTCAGATTATTGAGTAAATATAATTAAGATTTGATATGAAGACTTTTTTTATAGTAGTCATCACCAGATTTTTGAGACCAAGATGTGTGACATTTTTTCATATCTATTGCAATGCTATAAGATCATGATTCAAGTAATAGTCAGTAAAATATAGACAAAAATGCATTGCCCCCCAATTTTGTTGGCTGGTACGGCTATGTTGCTCATTTTACGCCTAAGTGGATCGCGTGTTCGCGGTGTTTGCGAATTTGAGCTAATTGATTGCTGAACTAAATCTGTCGCAGCGAAAGTGAGTTGTCGGTAGCTTTGCGTCAGATTTTGTCGGTGATCGAACCTTGATCTATCGCGCCAAAATCAGAAATCACTTCATGATCAAAATTAATGTCTAATGCCTCTATGTTAGCTAGCGACTGTTACACAATAAACTCATATTAGCAAACATGATTGGTTTCGGACAGCTGTTGTATGGCCTCTGGCATAATTTTTCTCCCGCATCGACACGTGGTTGTGAGTCTATATCAAGATTTTGATGCATTTTAAAAATTTGACTTTGTTTTTTCTTTTCCAAACGCGAATCGCTAAATAACGACTCTATGTGATGTTGATTTTTGGCGTTGGTATCTAATCAATCAGAACTTATATTCATGTTGCTAGTTTTAGGAAGATATAAATGTCAAAATGATTGGGATAAACAAATTGTGTCTAGATTGAACATTCCACTTAAATGCCAATTTAAATAATTTGTCCAAAGGTCTACACTAAACAATCAAATTCTTTGAGGATTACCTGCATTCATATAGTTTATTTTGGTTGCTATAATTTCAATTGGTTTGTTTGATTATTTTCTTTGTTTTCAAACGATTATTTTGTGCCATTTATATACGAGCATGTACGAACTGTTTCAGTGTCGGTTTGTACCTGGATTTAACTCGTAAAGTTTTACGAGATCCAGACCTTGTTTTGTTGCTTGAAACATGCATGCATGTCAATAAGGTTTAGAGCTTTGTTATTTTCACTTTTCTCATCATTTAAATCCCATTACACGGTGCAGTTCACTGGGACTGATTAATGTAGTTGATTTTTTAGACGATGATCGGTCTCGGTTTTTGAATGGCAACACTGCAGGTATTGCGATTTCTATCAGTTTGGTTTTTGATCTTATTTGAAGCTAATTTAAACTCTGATGATGGTTTTTAAGAAAATTCCGACGCGGTTGTGCAGGAAGTTCTGACCGATATCATAGAATCTGTGATACACAACGTCGAGTTTCGCTTTCGTAATTACAAGCTTGGTGAGACTCTCGTAATAGATGTCAATGACGCTTTTGAATTGCCCGTGGTTTATTTTTTTATAAAATACTAAAAAACGGTGAAGTCCTTTATGCAGATTTATTTTATGAAGTTTGTTTACTGCATTTATTGGGTGTTCAAAGCGATGTTTTTCTTCGATAATCACATGACGACTGGTGACACGATTATGATTTGACAGATCAAGAAATTCTTGTTTGATTAAATGTGCAATGCCTTTCTACGTTATGCTAGCAGTAGCGGTGTACGACTTTTTGGATGAACACTTTCGGCGTTGAGAAGTTTTGGCGGCTAGAGTAGAGATTTGCTTACAATTACAACCAACTTGTACATCTGCATAACATTTAAATACTCTCAAGCCAAGTTTACACAAAGCCTAATTATGAATTTATGTCATAACATAAATTCATAATTAGGCTTATAAAAAATCAATTATTTTTAATCAGTGAGAAACAAGGATTTGGGCTAAATCATAAGCAATCGCAATATATACATCGTGAGTGTAAATTACATTTTTATTGCACGACAAGGCCCTGTTTCGCCCTATGGGGCTCATCAGGTGCAAGCAAAGATGCAAATCACAATACAAATACGTCAACAAAGGCGAATGATAGCAAACAATAATGAATTTGAAAGTTCATATGTACATAAGGCGCTAGTTTATTGTTCATCTTACTCCACGGAGGTGAATCTCACATTCATAAAAGATCTTCATATTGGTGGAGAGCATCCGGACGAAGAATAAGTAGTTTGATTGATCGTAAGTAAACGAGGAATAGCAGACTTACGACGTCTTCGTTTCTTAGTCATAATAGTGTGGTCTTAGACCACACTATTATGACTAAGAAACGAAGACGTCGTAAGTCTGCTATTCCTCGTTTACTTACGATCAATCAAACTACTTATTCTTCGTCCGGATGCTCTCCACCAATATGAAGATCTTTTATGAATGTGAGATTCACCTCCGTGGAGTAAGATGAACAATAAACTAGCGCCTTATGTACATATGAACTTTCAAATTCATTATTGTTTGCTATCATTCGCCTTTGTTGACGTATTTGTATTGTGATTTGCATCTTTGCTTGCACCTGATGAATTATTTTTAACGTTCATACTTCGTTGTCAACGATTTGGTTATTGCGATTGATTTACTACGATCTTTGGTTTTAAGTTGCTTTAAACTGAAGCAGCCTTTTCGTCATATTTTTCTAACAAACCTACTAAATCCATTAATTTTTCAAAAATCTGCAAATTAACAAAAATTGTAAGCAAAGAGCTTATCGCCGACTGGCTTTGTATAAACTTGGCTTTAGCGTATTTAAATGTTATTCAGTTGTTATAAGTTGGTTACAATTGTAAGCATTTCTCTAGTCCAGGCGCCGAAACTATTCACCGCCTTACGGCTCGCCGCCGAAAGCGCCCCGCCGAGAAGTCTTGCTTCGAGCAGTAGGTTTGCTCGGTTCAACAATGTTGTGTGGCTGATGTGATTGTCGTTGTGAGGTCACAATAATGAATTGTTTCAGGTACCATCACCTCACAAGGTTACGACCGATCAAAGCACGACGAAGCGGTGCGACGAGAAATGAGTTTTGCTCATGTTCTGCAGAAAGACGCTTTTCTTGTTTTTAGGTAAATTTTTTAGTTTTTTGTTCCTAATTATTATAGTTAAACCCGTGCTTTCCAACTTTTTATAAGCTATTTTGGTTTTTTAAATAAAGACGTAAAACAAAAGTGTTGTTAAACTTCAAAACAAAGATAAAACAGCATGGAATTGTTTTGCTTAAAAATAACGCTCATATGAAACTGGATCATACTTTACGACGTTTTTAGGAATGAACGTCATAAAATAATCACTGTAAAATAATAGTTTTTCATTTTAGTGTTACAGTTGTTAAGGATTTTTACTCTTGCTAATATGACATGATAATAGCATTTTAAAAATTATCTGACCGAAAATCCTAAGAATTAATCGAAGTCAAATTCAATAGATTTATGTGCGATTGAGTAGTTGTGTTGGAATATTTGTAAGGATCTTTCCGTAAGCTAATGGTAAGAATCGCTGTTCATCCAAGTCAAGAAAACTGTAATTAATAAAAATAGTTTTTAAACGGAAGAGGCCTATAAAAAGAAAAAAACTTTTTTTGTTGTTGTTGGTTTTTACTCTAATTTGGCAACTGATTTCTAAACCGACCATTGGTCCTGCTAGTGTAAATATTTCAAATGTGTCAGGAGTTTTTCGAAGTTGAGCATGAAGACTCTTCCGGATGGCCCGCCCGACCCCAAGTAAGTTGCCTTGATTTATCACTTTTGACTCGCTCTGAATAATTAAAGTCTGTATCAAAGTATAAGGTCGCTGAGCTTGTTTAGTTAATGTGTGTTCGATATTGTTATTTTGTATTTTGATTGCTATTTTAATAAGATTTTAAAACTTGCATCGTTATTTGTATCAATGTTTAACAATTTTACATTTTTTTGCTTACTGATCATTCTATCCTATTTGGTGTTCAGTGAAAATAAATCAATTTATAAACTTTTGATAAAATCAAGTTCGTCTAATGTAGTTACTCTGTATGTTTGGAATACCAATTCAGATATTCTTCATCAGCTTGCAACACATGAGTAGAAATTGTTTATTAAAATGAAACATTCTGCAAATATATTAGTATCTTGAATTGAAGCAAAAAACTGCATTAAGCGCAACGTTGGAAATATATGAAATTTATGATTGCTAATAGAGTGTAGAGTTTATTTATTTAGCCAATGCACACACACGCGCACAAAAAAAAATAAAACAAAATTTCCAATTTACAGAAAAAAAACAGACTAATGAGAAAAGAAAATCTATATCGCACACTGTGGAATCAGCAATGCACAATCGCAAGGAGCATTAAAAAAACCTGTAGTTATCTAGTCAAGATGTTCCCTGAGTTAATTGAACAGCAGTAGCAAGAAATTTATTAAAATAATGCATTAATAAAAATTGTAAACCAGGGATGTCCAACATGCGGCCCACTGCTTACTCAAATTTTTTAGTTATATTTTCATAACTGTACCGCAGCGTTTCTCAAACTTATGTTCTGCGAGCTTACTTAAAGTATTCACCGAAACACTTGGAAACGAAAATCGATAAATCAGAATCAGATTCAAAGTAAAGATCACTACGTTTTTGAGACGAGACGAAGATTGAGAAATCAGAGTTAGATTTAAAACGAAAATTTTTTTGGAGATCATTACATTTTTGAGACGAAAATCGAGAAGTCAGAGTTAGATTCCAAGTGAAGAGCTTCGTGACCCGCCGACTATAACCAAACTTATAATTTGGCCCGTTATGAAATTGGTTGGGCATTCTTGTTGTCAACGAATTGAAATATAAGCAGAACAAGGACAAAAACGAAAATACACAAATAACGACTTAACATAGGCCTTTATTAGAATGTCTTAATTTTAACATAAGCGAACTATTTGAAAATGATATACTTTATAAAACCTGTTCATATTTTTAAAATTATAATTTTTTGGTATATCAAACGAATAAAAAAAAAATTAAATTGAAAATACGAATCGAAGTGATGAAAAGGTTATTATTTAAACAAAAGTGGAA